>JACEIK010011153.1:0-39143 GCA_018107945.1 Datura stramonium
ATATATATATAGCATACAAGAACCTATACCAGCCCCCATAAGCCGGAAGGTGCCAATCAACACGCAATCTATATACCCCTACCCAGGTCAACCCATCCAAAATAAATCCACTCCACTCACCTAATAACTCCGAGAACCCCGCCGGCCCCCTGGGTATGCATCTTGGCTCCCTAGGCCCTTGACTATAACTGTATCTGAGTCCGGAGGACTCCTGTAATTGTAATCTGAGATTTGTATCCGTAATCTGTAATTTGTGCCCTGGGCGCAAGCGCTCGACAGGGTATGCTATAATGCTGATCATCCTACTATGGGGAATACTGCATCCCATCTTCGTCCTACTGTGGACGGCATGCCACTCCCTTGAGTGATGTATCCTCACCCTCTAGTGATCGAGTCGACACAGCTATTATCCTTGGGTCGACAAGGAAGCTCTAAGGGTGCCCACATATCACAAACAAGTCTCAACAAGCAGCAGTAATCACATATAACATGTATATTAAATCTGAAAATACTATCCATGTTCTGATATTCTATTCTTAATCTCTTGTTGTATTGAACTGAATCTAATACTGAGTTAAACTGAGTCTGAGATTGATATCTTGTTGTTTGGTACAAATTTACTGACTTTTATTCTGAATATGGCGTAATAATACAAACATACTTAATACTCCACTTCTGGAACTTTCTTCTGGAGTTTATTCTATTTTACTATACTAAAATTACTAACTTGCTGAAGAAACTAGCTTTACATACCTCAGTTGCCGACTTTCTGACTAACTGACGTAGCTCGGCAAATATCGAGCCATTTCTTCCAACTGCATTCGTATTCATAGAAAATAAAACTAAATCCATCCATATTCCGGAAGAAAACACTACTTTGAATATATATACTGCCAAAACTTTGACTTATCAAAAAACCGCCGAAAACTCGCTATTTCTCGAAATTCCAGAAGAGAGAAATACTAACTTTAATGTTGGGATTGTATTAACACTAGTTTTGAGTAATTCCACTTACTTTTACTCGGCGGGTCTCCGCTTCGCCGGATGATTCTTACGAAACTAACTCCGTAGGAATGCTCTCTGCAGCTTTATACTTCGGTACCCGAAGTTAATTTGAGTTTTGACCGCCTTTGATGGCGTAATCGGAAGGGATTTTATGAAAACCCTTCGTCTCCCCTGTTTTTGTTCGTTCTCTGGAAATGAAAAATGGAAAGTGAAAAAAACAAAACCGAAGTGGGGCTTTATATACTTGGACCTGAACACCCCACTCCGTGGCACGCTGGCCATCACGGAGGGGAAGCCTCCGTGACACGCTGCCTGTCGCGTAGGGGCTTTTCCCGACTTTCTCTTTAAGTTGCATTTGTCGAATGCGATTTATAAGTCGCATTTGCCGAATGCGATTTATTTGTCGCATTTTCTTTGCGATGCTCCGACTTGGCGCTTGTCCGGTCTTCCCCCGGGCCTTTTCCTAGCATGTATGGCATTCTAAAACTCTTAACCAACATGCAAATAGGCCATCTAAATGTCAGGAATTTATGGGGTGCAACAGGCCAATTCTTCATATCTTCTATCTTTTGGGAGTCCACTTGCACACCATCACTTGACACCACATGGCCCAAAAATACTACTGATTTCAGCCAGAATTCACACTTGCTAAATTTAGCGAACAATTGGTGATCCTTGGGAGTCTGCAGTGCAATCCTCAAATGAGCGACATGCTCCTCCTTGCTCCAAGAGTATATGAGAATGTCATCTATGAACACAATCACGAACATGTCCAAATATGGCTTGAACAACCAATTTATCAGATCCATAAAAGTTGTAGGAGCATTCATTAGATCAAAAGACATAACAACAAACTCATAGTCACCATACTGAGTCCTGAAGGCTGTCTTTAGGATATCACTCTCTCTAACTCTGAGCTGGTGATAACCGGACCTGAGATCTATCTTTGAGATGCACTTAGCAACCTATAGTTGGTCAAACAAATCATCAATTCTGGGAAAAGCATATTTTTTCTTGATTGTAATTCTTGATTGAAACCTTATTTAACTTCTGGTAGTCGATGCATATATGAAGATAACCATCATTCTTCCGAACAAAGAGAACTGGTGCACCCTATGGAGACTTGTTAGGTCTGATGAAACCCTTGTCTAAGACATCCTTCAACTGCTCTTTCTATTCCTATAGCTTAGATGGAGCCATTCTGTAAGGAGGAATAAATATAGGTTGCCTATTGTGAAAAAAGGTCAATACCAAAGTCAATCTCCCGTTCGATTGAGACTCTAGGTAAATCATTTGGGAACACCTCCAGATACTGACACATTATTGTGACAAACTAGAGAGTTGTGGTCACGGACGTAGCATCCTTAACCCAAACTAGATGGTAAACACAAACCTTTGAAATCATCTTTCTGGCCTTAAGGTAGGAAATAAAGTGACCTACTGGCATGGCTGAACTACCCTTCTATTCTAGGACCGGCTCACCTGGAAACCAGAACTCTACCGCACGGGTTCTACAATTCATGGAGGCATAACATGCATGTAACCAATCCATGCCAAAGATAACATCAAAATCTGTCATGTCTAACTCTACTAGATCTACTGAGGTGACTTTCTAAAGGGTTGTGATAGGGCAATCTCGATAGGATTTCGGGACTGACTCCAAAACTACTAGAAACATAGGGTGTCGCAAAAGATAAGGTAGCTCCTGGATCTAACAATGCATATACATCAAGATGAAATGCTCGGAAATACTAGTGACCACATCTAGAGAGACCTCTTGCTCCTGACGAGATGCAAGGGCGTAAAACCTATTCTAAGACTGACCACCACCTGCACTAGTGCATGCACCCTGTTGAGCTGAGCGTGAAGGTGGAGGTGTTGTACTGGTGGCTGGGTCTCGACCTCTACTCTGGCCCTGTCTGGCTAATGGAAAATCTCTAAGCATATGATCATGCTTCCCATAGCCAAAACATGCACCTGTTCCCGCTAAGCACTGATCGGTGTGCCTCCTACCACACCTGTCACAACCTAGAATGCTGGGCTCCACTGACCTACTCCCCTAACCTCGAGAGCCTGATGCACGTCCCCTCTGGTCACGCCTAGACCAGGATGACACACTCACTACTGACGGTGCTGGGGCTGATGATCTTTTGTAGGACGGCTAACAATGTCCACCACCCGACCTTTGTTGGGGAACCCAAAACTATCTATCCTAGCCCTCTTGGCCTCTCTCTCTATCTCTCCCCCATATGCACTGCCCCATTTGCTGGGTAGAAAACACGAATCGGGAAAAGTCAATGTCCTGATGCAGCATAGCGGTCCTGTAATCCTTGACCAAGTAGTCCGCTACCCCATTCAAAAATCTGCTCACCCGAGCCCTTTGATCGGCCACCATCTCTGACGCATACTTGGAAAAATGGGTGAACTCTAGAGCATACTATTGAACTATCATATGATTTTGTTTCAAATTAATGAACTTAGCTGCCATGATTTTCCTCATCTCCCAGGGAAAGAATCGTGTAAGAATGCAGTGAGAAACTCATCCCAACCAATGGGACCCACTCCAACTCCCCAGCCATCCTTCCACTTACTGAACTAAATATGAGCAACCCTTTTCAATTGATATGAGTCTAGGTCTACATACTCCTTCCCTGTCAACTCCATAATCTATGATCTTCTAAATCTCCTCAATGAACTCATGTGGGTCCTTTTCCACTCTCGACCCAAGAAACTCAGAGGGATTCTTCCTGAGAAAATCCTTGACTCTAACCGATGGTGTGTTCCCATTCTGGGTTCAACGTCTGTGCCAATATCTAGATGGTTGCCCTAAACTCAACATGGGCAACTTGTTAGGGCACATGATCCTCCAGGGCTAGTGGGGCTAGATGGTGCCCATCCCTGTTGCCATTCTCATGGCCATTTTCGTTTCTGTTACCGTTCTTTCTTCTATTAACTCGACATGGAGCCATGATTCTTCAAATGCTTATAATACGAGTTAAAAGGATAGAGAGATACTTCATCGCACGACATAGATCATGAAAGAAGGTAAATTTCCTAACACGACATCCAGACACCCTAGGACACACTGAACCTTTTCTCTGATACCATGTTTTTCACGACCCGAACATAGGCCCATATCTAGATACAGAATCTTGAACCATAAATGGCTCCCAGTCAACCCATGACAAGAATAAAAAATCTGAAGCTCAACATAAATAAAGAAAAATACTAAATTCTAAAATAGCGAAAGTCGGAATTCTTAAAACATTTGAACATCGGAATTTACATAACACTAAATATAAAGCTGAATATAATACTATGTATGAAAAGCCTCTACATACTGTCGAGCTGATAGAACGATACCCCCAACTAGGTCACGATAAAGGGAAACTGAAATAGCAATAACATAAGTAACTGAAGGTCCTCGGAAGATGAGGACTCACCAATAAGTGAATTGGATAAGCTCAGGAGACTGGCTAGTGACGAGACTGAATCTGAACATCTGATCCTATATAATGAAATGATACATCATAGAGTATGCAGTCAGTACTTGAAATGTACTGAGTATGAAAGGTAAGTAAAACAGGCTAAGTAGTAAAACTCAAAAGATGCATAATATAAATCATATCATTAAAAGATTTTGAGAGTAAGGACTGTATGTTGATATCTTGAAAACATGAATAAACATAACTGAACTTCAAAACTAAAATGAATGACACAAAGTTGAAACTGAAGATCATAAGTAAAACTAATAAACTAAACATTTGGGTCAAACCTATTGAAAACATAATAGCATAACTGATGAACATGCATAACTAAAATCATGAGGAACAATGGGAGATTCGTCATATAACTGACATAATCGCGATAGAACTTATGTGATCCCAACTATTACACACAAGTAGGCAGAGCCGTCCAAAACTTTTCGAGGGAAGAGGGTGCTACCATGATATCGATATCAAGCTGAAGAACCTTTGTGGCAGGGAAAGCTCACAAGGGAGGTCCCAATACGTCTAAATAACCTACATTGGCGCGTAGTTCTGAGGCACGGGGTTTACATGAACCCTTAACCTACTCGATGCTAAACATTGCTTCCAAAAATATGCATATTCTCTCAATCATTTTTCAAAGAAGCTGATCATGAAATTACATATATAGTCTGAAATCTGAATAAGAGGAGCCTTGGCTCAAAACATACCACAAGCTGAAAGTGGGAGTCTAGACTCCACAACTATATGGTAATCTAAAATCACAAAAATTGAACTAAATCATGAAAACATGCTAAGAGCATGTGGGCTTGCCCAACTTTAACATGCTTGAAATAGACTTGATTGTCAAAAATCATGGATTCTTACAAGGGTAATTCAGAAACATTCTTTCACGCTAAACATCTCATCATGCTGGAAAACATAGATCATAATCTTAACTTTTCAAGAAACTTGCATAATTGGGAATAATAATTTCAAAAATAGAAATCATGAAATGTAATTAAAAATAAATATAAAACAGGCCCATGAATCATAAAAACATCACTTTAAACATGAAGAAAATTGACCCATAATCAAATCATAAAGAATTTCATGAAATTGGGTTAAAACCCATAAGATTATAAACTTGAATAGAGACTTGAATTCATGAACTTGATTTGAATTTTGGGCATGAGAGTGAAAGGAATCTCGCATTCATAGCCCTACATACCCAGGGAAATATGATTCTACACCCTTCTTTGAAAGCCCAAGAGATTTGGGAAAGAACTAGGAGAATTCTCAAGCTTGATCTTCATTAGACTTCCGCTTATTCATATTTTAGCTATCACATTTCTCTTGAAATATTTTCACTAGTTATCATGTTCCTTCCATGGATTGACTTGGATCCATTCATAGTTCTCGGATCTGTGTCTCAATCTGGGTCTCAGCTTGGGTCATGATAATTGTTTGATCATACTACTTAATTTTTCTAGTAGTTGAATTAGAGATAGAGAGCTAATTGGAGCAGAACCAGAACCCACGAGAAGGTATAACACGTTGTTGTATTAACAAATAGTTCGTTGTTAGGGTAGTCATATCTAACAGTTGATTTTCCAAATCAGTAGCCCTACAGGGATTCACGAGTGGATGCTATGATTCGTATATAGATTGTATGACTCATAGTGATGGTCCATATCAGTGAAAAATAAAAGAAATGCTCAGTAAATTTTGGGTTTTCACGAGCCATGGTACGACTCGTGTTAAGGTGGTACAAGTCGTTGTTGATGTTCGTGGTAAGAGGTCAAGATTTCATGACCGAACATAGGACCGAGTCTAGATATGGAACCTAAAACGATAAATGGCCCCAAGTTTATCCATGGCATGAACACAAATTCTGAAGCCTAACATAAATGAAATGGAAGACTAAATTCTGAAATAGCATAAGCCTAAATTGCTAAAACATTTGAACATCGAAATTAACATAACACTGAATTTGAAGTTGAATATAATACTATGTCCAAAAAGCCTCTACATACTGATGAGCTAATGAGACAACACCCCCAACTAGCTCACTAGAATCAGAAATTGAAATAACAACAACACAACTAACTGCATGTCCTCGAAGGATGGGGACTTACCAACAAGTGAGCTAGAAAATCTCGGGAGACTGGGTAGCAACGAGACTGAACCTGAACGTCGGCGACTATATCATGAAATGATACAACATAGAGTAAGCTACCAGTACTTGGAATGTATTGAGTATACAAGGTAAGTAAGATAGGCTAAGTAGTAAAACTGAAAACATGCATAACAAAAAATCATATAAATTAAAGATTGTGAGAGTAACAACTGCATTCTGATATCTTAAAAACATGAATAAACATAAATGAACTTCATAACTGAAACGAATGACCCAAATGTGAAACTGATGATCATAAGTAAAACTAATAAACTAAACATTTGGGTAAAACCTATTGAAAACATAACATCATAACTGATGAACTTGCATAACTGATATCATGAGGAATAGTGGGAGACTCGTCATATAACAGATATAATCACAATAGAGTTGAAGTGATTCCAACTATTACATTCAAGTGGGTAGAGCCGTCCAAAGCCTTGTCAGGGCTGAGGACGCTACCATGATATTGATATCAAGTTGAAAGCCCCTTACCGGCAGGAAAAGCTCACAAGGGAGGTCCCAACGAATCTGAATAACCTATCTTGACGCGTAGTTCTGAGGCACGGGGTTTACATTAACCCTTAGCCTACTCGGTGCAAGACACTGCTTCCAAAAACATGGATATGCTCGACATCATTTTTCATTGAAGCTTATCATGAAATTACATATATAGTCTGAAATCTAAATATGAGGAGCCTTGGTTCAAAACATACCACAAGCTGAAAGTGGGAGTCTAGACTCCAAAACCATGTGGTAATCTAACATCACAAAAATTGAACTAAATCATGAAAACGTGCTAAGATCATGTGGGCTTGGCCAACTTTAACATGTCATAAATAGACTTGATAGTCAAAAATCATGGATTCCTACATGGTAATTCATAAACATTCTTTCACACTAAACATCTCATCATTATGGTAAATATAGATCATAATCTCAACTTTTCAAGAAGCTTCCATAATTGGGCATAATAATTTCAAAACTAGAAATCATGAAATGTAATTCAAAAAAAATATAAAATAGGCCCATGAATCTTAAAATATCACTTTAAACATGAAGGAAATTGATCCATAATATAATCATAAGGAATTTAAAACCCCATAAGATCATAAACTTAAATAGAGACTTGAATTCATGAACTTGATGTGAATTTTGGGCATGACAGTGAAAGGAATCTCCCATTCATAGCCCTACATACCCGAGAAAATCTCATTGTACACCCTTTCTTAAAAGCCCAAGAGATTTGGGGAAGAACTAGGAGAATTCTAAAGCTTCATCTTCAATAGACTTCCGCTTATTCATATTTCAGCTATAAAATTTTGCTTGATATATGTTCATTAGTTAGCATGTTCATTCCATGGATTGACTTGGAGACATTCACAGTTCTCGGATCCGTCTCTCGATCTGGGTCTTAGCTCGGGTCATGACAATTGTTTGATCGTACCGGTTATTGTTTATAGTAGTTGAATTAGAGTTAGAGAGATAATTGGAAAACTAGAACCCACGAGAAGGTATAACACGCAGTTGTATGAACTAACAGTTCATTGTTAGGGTCGTTGTATCTCCCAGTTGATTTTCCAAATCGGCAGCCCTATGCGGATTCACGAGTGAGTCCTATGATTCGTATCTAGATTGTATGAGACATAGTGATGGTCCATAGCTGGGAAAAATAAGAGAAATGCTCAGGAAATATTGGATAACCACGAGACATGGTACGACCCGTGCTAAGGTTGTACAAGCTGTTGTTGACGTTCATGGTAAGAGGTCCAGATGTCCTGACCCGAACATAGGACCGGATCTAGATACGAAACCTAGAACCATAAACCGCTCCAAATCAACCCATGGCATGAACACAAATTCTGAAGCTCAACATAAATAAAGTGGAAGACTAAATTTTGAAATAGCATAAGTCTGAATTATTAAAACATTTGAACATCGAAATTAACATAAAACTGATTCCGAAGTTGAATATAATACTATTGTCACGGCCCGAGCATATGTCCGGATCGAGACACGGGACAAAGAGCCCTTAGAGACTCCAAGTTGACCCATGGCATTTACATACATCTAACTGAATTAATTAAAGTAGAAGGATTAACATGAATAAACTTAGCGGAAGTCTTGAATAAGCATAACATCAGAAATACACACGAATCTAAAGATGGTTACATTCTATGTCTGAAAAGCCTCTAAATATGATGAGTTGATGGGACAAAACCCCAACTAACTCTCTAATTCTGAAATTGAATACATAAAAAATAACTGATAGAAATTAGTCCTTGGGAGATGAGGAATCACCAACAGAGACTGGATGCTAGCTCCGAAACTGGCTAAGGATAGGGCTGATTCTGATAAGAAGAGCCTGTATCATAAAATGATACAACATTACCACGATAGATCTTACATGGTCCCCACTATTACACTCAAGTGGGCAGAGCTGTCTAAAGCCTTGGCAGGGCTAAAGACGCTCCCATGATATCGATATCAAGCTGAAGGCCCCCTTGGGGCAAGGGAGAGCTCACAAAGTAGGTCTCGAATAATCTGAACATACCTACGTTAGCTCGTTGTTCTGAAGCATAAGGTTAACTGACCCTTAGCCTACTCAGTGCTAGACACTACTCCCAAAAACATGCATATGCTCTCAATTATTTTTCACGGAGCTGACCATCTTCAAGAGACGAAGCTGAATAATCATATACATAATAAATTTGAAATCATACATGACGAGCCTTGGCTAAAACCATACCACAAGCTGGGTAAAATTGGGAGTCTTCACTCCAAAACCACATGGTAAGCTAATTAACTTGAATCATAAATCATGCTTGAACATATGGACTTGACCAATACTTTAACAATGCTTGAAATTAACTTGATTTACTTTGAAAACATGAGCATAACATGGGTAGACTGAAAACATGCTTTTCCCTTCAAAAAATAATCATACATGAACATCCATCATAAATTTCATCTTCTCATAAGATTTAATGAATGGGCATCATAATTTGGAAAAGTAGTAAACATGATTAGTAATTTAAAACATGATAAAACTTGCCCATGAATCATAATTCATCAATTAAAACATACTTAGATCATACCCACTACATAGATATAGGAATTTCGTTCACCGGGTTAAAACCCCATAAAATGAACTCATAGATTTTCATGAATTAGTGAGGGATTGGGCATGGATGTGAAAGAAATCACCCATTTATAACCCTGCATACCGGAAGGGATTTGATTCTATAACTTCTCTGATTTCCCAAGGAAGAATTGGATGGGAAATCTTGAAGGATTAGCTTGAACTCTCTAGCTCTCTAACTTTGCATGCATGAGTAAGAATGGCATAAAATGAAGTTACCCCTCTTAAAAATCCTCGTTCATAGCTTAAAACAATGTAGTTCAGGCCTTAGGATGTAGGAATTATGAAAACGCCCTTACTAAATTCGCAGAAATTAACTGACTACAGTCCCAATGAGGGACTTGGCGAGTCATCACCCTTGACCACAACTCGTGGCCTCTAGTCATCGGATGCACTTCGACTTTCTCTTCAAGGGTCCCCATGAGGGACCTGACAGATCATTGTTGGTGACCACAACTCGTGGTCACCTCTCGTGATCTCCACTGTCCAAAAATCCCTGATTCCTCTCCAACCCTGACCACGACTGACTCGATGAGTTGTGGGGTCTGACCATGACTCTTGGTCATGCCCGTGGTGACTTCGAATCACAACTTCCAAAATAGAAGCCAAGTACTTCATCACAAGTCACCTAATGACTCATGGTCTACCCCACGGGTCACAGAACGGCTCATTCACTGAACTGGTGCAAAATATTTAGCTTTCTCCATTTGAACTCCCTGGTTTGATCTTTGTTCCAGGGCATTACAATATCTCCCCCTTGGGAACATTTGTCTTATAATGTTGGAAACATATAGAAAATAAGAGAAATGCAATCATCATATTCATATACTGATCATTTAAGCTGAAAAACTTATGGGATGACTAATTTCGCTTCAAACTACATGATTGAACTGAATTTATGAATCATACATACATCTACATATATGAAAGAAACTGGGGCACAAGAACTGAGAATGAAACTTACTAGAGTTTTAGGTCAAAAACTGATACCTCAAGTTGGAATTGAGTCGTTAGGTATTAATTGTGGGTATCTAGCCATCATGTCTGCTTCGGCTTCCCACATAGCTCCCTTAATATGTTGATTCCTCCATAAAACTTTAACTGAAGCTACTTCCTTGTTTCTTAGCCTTTGAACCTTCCATTCTAGTATTTCCATCGGAACCTCCCGTAACTAAGGCTATCTCTCAACCCGACACTGTCCACCGGAACAAATAAAGCTGGATAACCCAAACACTTCTTTAAGAGAGACACATGGAAAATAGGATGCATGAAAGCTAATTCTGAGGGAAAGTCCAATTCATATGCCACCTTTCCAACCTGTTTAAAAATTCGGTATAGGCCAACATAGTGGGGACTGAGTTTTCCTTTCTTCTGGAACCTCATCACTCCCTTCATGGGAGACACCTTCAGAAACACCCAATCATCAACTTCAAACTCAAGTTCCCTCCTCCTCACATCTGCATAGGACTTCTGGCGACTTTGAGCTATTATCAACATATCCCATATGAGCTGAATCTGGACCTATCATTGGAGCTTCACTGACTTCAAACCAACCAATAGGCGATCTACACCTCCGCCCATAAAAAGCCTCAAACGGAGCCATCTAAATGCTGGAATGGTAGCTGTTATTGTATGAAAACTCGATAAGAGGTAAATGATCATCCCAAATCCCTTTGAAGTCAATCACACATGCTCTCAACATATCTTCAAGAGTCTGGATAGTCCGCTCCACCTGACCATCTGTTTGCGGGTGAAATGCTGTGCTAAGCTTTACCTGAGTGCCAATCCCCTTTTGAAATGATCTCCAAAACTAAGAGGTAAACTGAGTACCTCAATCTGATATGATGGAAAAGGTCACTCCATGAAACTGGAGCAACTCCCGAATGTACAACTTAGCATAATCCTTTGCTGAATCAGTAGTTTTGATCGGTAGGAAATGAGCCACTTTGGTCAACCTATCCACAACAACCCAGATGGAGTCATATTGTCTACGAGTTCGAGGAAAAACTATAATGAAGTACATGTTGATATCCTCCCACTTCCAAGTAGGAATGCTAATATCTTGGGGCACACCTCCGGGTCTTCAGTGCTCAACCTTCACTAGTTGACAGTTTGACACTTAGGCATAAATTTTGTTATGTCCTCCTTCATGCCATTCCACCAATAGACTTCCCGTAGGTCATGGTACATATTGGTGGAACCTGGATGTATAGAATACCTGGATCCTTGAGCGTCGCACAACATCTGGTCCTCAAATAATCAATATGTAAAACACATAAGCGACCCTGGTATCAAAGCACACCATCTCCCCCTTTGGAGAAGACCTCTACCTTCTAAATCTGAACGGCTTCCTTTAAATTTATTAAAATTGGGTCCTCATCTTGTCTAGCTTTTACATTAGTTACCAAGGATGATTCTGATCCATTCTGAACAATAACACCGCCATTGGTCGAGTCAACCCAACCTTGCAAGTCGACGCACATCCTTCACCAGCTCCTTTCTCCCCTCATCCACATGGGACACACTCTCCATAGAGAGTCTGCTATGTGAGTGTGCTGCTACATTGGCCTTTCTCGGATTGTAAAGGAAACTCATGTCATAATCCTTAAGTAGCTCCAACCACCTCCTTTGTCGTAGATTTAGATCCTTCTGGGTAAACACATATTGGAGATTATTATGATCCGTAAACAAATCTACATAGACCCCGTACAAATAATGTCTCCATATCTTCAAGACGAATACCACCGCCACCAAATTAAGATCGTGGGTCGGGTAATTCTTCTCATGAACTTTTAGCTATCTAGAAGCATATGCTATAACTTTTCTATGCTGCATCAAAACATAACCAAGGACAATTATTGAAGCATCGCAATACACCACAAATCCATCAGTACCCTCTGTTAGAGTTAACACCGGTGTTGAAGTTAGTCGATTTTTCAACTCCTAGAAGCTCCTTTCACAAGCCTCCGACCATTGGAATTTCACTTTCTTTTAGGTCAATTTGGTCAATGGTGTTGTAATAGATGAAAACTCCTCAACAAACCTCCGATAATAGCCAGCTAAGCATAAGAAACTCCTGATATCTGAAGGATTCACTAGTCTGGGCCAATTCTTCACCACCTCTATCTTTTGCGAGTCTACTTGCACACCCACGCTAACACCGCACGACCGAAGAATGCCATGGAATTGAACCAAAACTCACATTTGCTATCTTTTGCATACAATTGATGATCTTTCAAAGTCTGCAACACCATCCTTAGATGAGCGGCATGCTCCTCCTCGTTTTGGCAGTATATAAGGATGTCATCAATGAACACGATCACGGTCGTGTCTAGATATGGCTTGAACATCCTATTTATTAGGTCATAAAAGCTGCAAGAGCATTCGTTACTCCAAAAAACATAACTATAAACTCATAGTGACCATACCGAGTTCTGAAAAATATTTTCGGAATTTCACTCTCTCGAACCCTGAGTTGATGGTACCCGAATTAGAGGTTCATCTTGGAATAGCACTTAGCACCCTGAAGCTGGTCAAATAAGTCATTAATCCTGGGGAAAGGATAACTGTTCTTGATGGTGACCTTGTTCAATTGCCAATAATCAATACACATACAAAGAGAACCATCCTTCTTGTGTACAAATAGAACTGGTGCACCCCATGGGGATTTTCTCGATCTAATGAACCCCTTATCTAGAAGGTCCTTTAAATGATGTTTCAACTCCTTTTGCTTGGATAGGGCCATTCTGTAGGTAGGAATAGATATAGGTTGTGTGTTGGGTAGAATTTCAATACAAAAATCAATATCTCTCTCGGGAGGAATACCCGGTAGATCATCTGGGAAGACTTCTGGATATTCGCATACTACTGGGACTGACTTGATAATCGGGGCCTCGGACGTAGCATCCTTAACCCTAACTAGATTGTACACAAAACCTTTGAAAATCATCTTTCTGGACTTAAGGTAGGAAATGAAACGACCTATAGGCACAACTGAACTTCCCTTCCATTCTAAGACTGGCTCACCCAGAAATCGAAACTCTACTGCGCGGGTTCTACAATTAACTGAGGCATAACATGCAAATAGCCAATCCATGCCAAGGATAACATCAAAATCGGTCATGGATAACTCTAATAGATCTGCTGAGGTGATTTTCTAAAGGACAGTAACCGAGAAACTTCTATACACCCATCTAGCTATAACTGAATCACCAACTGGAGTAGAGACTGAGAAGGGTCCTGATAAGATTTTGGGACTGACTCCAAAACTAGTAGAAACATAGGGCATAACAAAGAACAAAGTATCCCTTGGATCTAACAAAGCATAAACATCAAGGTGGAAAACTCGTAACATACCAGTAACTACATCGGGGGAGACTTTTTGGTCCTGGCAATATGCTAAGGCGTAGAATCTGTTTTAGTGCTGACCTCCACCTGTGCTAGTAGATGCCCCTGTTGGGCTGGGCGTGTGGGTGGAGCTGTTGAACTGGAAGCTGGGCCTCAGCCCTTATTATGGCCCTGTCTAGCTGCTAGGAAATCTCAGAGCATATGTCCGGGCTTCCCACACATGAAGCAAGCTCCTATACCTGCCAAACACTGACCCATGTGTCTCTGGTCACACCGGTCGCAAACTGGAATACTGGAAACTGTGGGCCTGCTGCTTTGACCCCTAGAGCCTGATGCTCGTCCCCTCTGATCGTGCCTAGGCCTAGATAGAACACTCATGGATGAAGATATTGTGGCTGAAGATCTTTGGTGGGATTGCTATTGGTGCCCACCAGCTGGCCTCGACTGAGAGAAGCTATAGTTGTCTGTCATGGCCCTCTTTGCCTCTCTCTCCCTCAGATGCGCCGCCTCCATTTGCTGGGTGTACAACACTATCAGAGGGAAATACATATCCTGATGGAGCATAGCGGTCCTGTAATCCTTATCCAGGTAGTCTGCCACTCCATGTACAAACTGGCTCACTAGAGCCCGCTGATCGACCACGAGCTCGGGTGCACACTTTGATAGATGAGTGAACTCAAGGGCATATTCCTGCATAGTCCTCTTCCCTTGCCTATGATTCACAAACTTGGCTGCCTTCAACTCCCTCATCTCACAAGGGAAAACCGATCTAGAAAAGCAACTTGGAACTCCTCCCAACTGATATGGCTTTCTCCGGCTGCCCTACTATCTTTCCACTATCTAAACCAAATGTGTGCGACCCTCTTCAACTGATATAAGGCCAAATCAGCACACTCTACTCCATTCACCCCATGGCCTGGGTGATCTTCAAAATCTCATCGATAAACTCATGTGGGTCCTCGTCTACCTTTTACCCAAGAAACTTTGGCGGGTTCATCCTTAGAAAATCTCTGACTCATTCTACCGCCAAATTTCTATTTTGCGAGACATGCGCCACTACCTTCTTGTTGACCTGAGCGGTCAAGGCCTACGCTAGCATCTTAATGGCCATCCTAAATTCAGTGTGAACAACCACCTCCGGTGCATTCTCCTCATGGGCTGGTGGGGCCTATGGTTCCCATCTCCATTGCCATCCTTCTAGACATTACCATTTCCATTCCTTTTTCCATTAACTCTATGGGGAGGAATGATTCTGCAATTTCGAATAGCACGATTTAGGAGGATAGAGAGACATTTCAGCGCATGACATAGATCATGAAAGAAGGGAACATTTTCGAAACATTTCGTAGCCTCTTCGTCATAAGTGTGGCACGCTTCACACCCATGAAAAAGACTCTACTTAACGCGACTTTCAGACACCCTTGGACACTTCAAAACCTAACTCACCAAGTTTGTCATGACCCGAACATAGGCCTAGATCGAGACACAGAACAAGGAGCCCCAAGAGACTCCAAGTCGACCCATGGAACGAACATACATCTATCTCAATCAAATAAAGCAGAGGATTAACATGAATAAACTTAGGAAGTATGAAACAAGCATAACATCAGAAATAAACACGAATCTGAAGCTGGTTACAGTCTATGTCTGAAAAGCCTCTAAAATTGATGAGTTGACGGAACAAGACTGCAACTAACTCTCTATGTCTATGTCACGCCCCGCCTTTGGGGGTATGACTGGCACCTGGTGCCCTATTAGGACCTGGAATGCTAAACTGGTGAGCCTAAGCACAACTGGTGCCTGGCTGGCTCTATCTTAGATTCCTGGAATTGACAGGCCATATAACGGCTGTAAATATAGCCTCCGGCCGACTGGGCCTATAGCCACCTGTCCTGTATCATCAGCTAACCAGAATCCTACTCTTGTGGGGAAACCTATGCGGGCCGATAAGGCCACCATGCTGTCTAGTTACCTATAACTCAACATAAATAATGTTGTATATCTACGTGACCGACAAGGTCACCACTACTATCAGAATATGGCCCCACACGGCCAACACAATAAAGAATACTAAACAACTAAACAAACACACGGCCTCACACGACCGGCACCATTAACCATAGGGAGATATATATATACACAATCTGCAAGCCTCTATGAATACTGATAAATGGTCAGGACAGGGCCCCAACCTACCCGTACTGTACAACAAAAGAAAGGAAATAGACCTCTAGCTGTCTAGCTCCGGATGACAGGAGCTGATGACTTAATGAGCTGGCTGGAATCACGAGAGTGGGATCGGCCTGCCTATGAGTACTGCGAGTGGCAATGCAAGGTTTCAAACGGCCAGATTTACATCGGTACTTGTGGCGTAAAAGCAACTAACACATCTGAATATAAACAACATAACTAGAAGCTTTGAAAAGGTGGAATATCTGGATCTCTGGGTAGGTGAACCGCCGACCGAATCAAACTTTTCGTATCGTGAATGAGGTAGGAGTGTACTGCCGACGTGGCGACCTAATACTATTAGCTCATATATAACATATAAATACATAAATATAACAAGCAAGAACCAATACCAGCCCCTTAAGCCGGAAGGTGCCAACAAATCAATCTATATACTTACCCCGGTTAAAACCATCCAAAAATAAATCACTCACTCATAACTAACTACGAGACCTCTACCTACTGGGCCCCATAAATTTCGGGCTAAGTGGACTCTGATATAAATAATTGTGTTCAGAGTCTCTGAGACTCTGCATCGTAAACTGTGAATCGTAATCGTCTCACATTCGTAATTGCTCCTGGTGCAAGCGCATAACAGGTAAATCAGACGCTATGCTGGATCACTCGAGCATGGGAAAGCTTCATCCCATCTTCGGCCCTATCAAGTGGGACGGCATGCCACTCCTGGAGTGACGATGCCCACTCCGCTAAGTGGGTCAAGACAAGCATTAACCTGGGTGAGGCGGCGAGACGCCAAGGGTGCTCACGACACAATCAAGTTCCCACGCAATAATCAAATATAGAAAGCATGTTTAAACCTAAAAATACTATCTCACATTCTCATTTCTTATTCTGAACTCTTTTCTGTGTTATACTGATTTCATACTGCTTTTACACCGAATCTGATCTTATCTCGACTGTATGGCTATACTCAGCGTATACTATCTGACCGCATCAGATCTCGGGATATATTATCCGTCTGCCTGATTTACTTTACTAGCCTTTATTCTGAATATATGTCATATTATTATAAAACATGCTTGCTAATGCATACTTGGCTATACCGAGTCCTTCAAATGATATCTCGCCATTTGGCGCCGCTTACTAGATGGATCAATATGATATAACACCCAAGACAAAGTTTAATAAATTAGCACAAAACTCAATATTCGACTCCGGGAATTCTATTACCGTGTTTACTGTATTATGCTAGGCTAAAGTTATTAACTTGCCGAAGAAATTGCTTTACATACCTTCGCTTCCTGGCCATCCACTAATCTGGCAAAGCTCACAAGCATCTACCTATTTCTCCTAACCGCATTTACATATATATCACCTTAGGAACTAAATACACTAATATTCTAGAAGAAGACATCACTTTGATATATATATAGCCCAATTTGGCTTATCGAAAACGGTTGAAAACTCGCTTATTTCGAATGTCTAAGGGAGAAGTACTCACTCTTTAGGGGCTGGGAGTATATTACACTAATTTGGAGCAATTCCACTTACCTTAGCTCGGTAGACGACGGTCCGCCGCTTCAATTTCACCGAAACTAACTCAGAATGCTCCCTGGGCAGCCTTTAATACTACTACCCAAGATTAATTCGATGGAAGTTTGGACCGTTGCCATTAGCGTGAAATATTTAATTTCAAAGAAATCCTCAAAATTCCCCCCGTTTTCGTTACTCTCTAGCAATTAAGGAATTAAAATGATACAAAACCGAAGTTGGGGGCTTATATATAATTGGGACCTATAAGTCAAGCATTCTGAAATGGGCATTTATAAGTCGCATTCCCTGAATGCGATTTATAAGTCGCATTTTTCTTCGCGACGCACACTTGGCGTTTGTCCGATCTTTCCTGGCCTTTTATAAGATGTATGGCATTCTAAAACTCTTAACCAACATGCGAATAGCCATCTACATGTCAAGAATTAAAAAATATTCTCTCTTAAGAACATTCGCCCTCAAATGTAAACTTCTATCTATAGGAATTCCCAACTTACTCAACTTATTTATGTAAAAATGTTGGCAGAGTTTTCCCTGTAATATGGATCATCCCAAAAACCTGAAATGCAGAAAAGTCCAATACAGTACTCCACACAATACTATAGTATTCATCACATGAAAGATTGGAATCGAGTATCTCATTTATACATATACTAAGGCACTCGATGAAACAATACTAGCATACCAAGTTGGGTTCGATCAGGCTGGGAACAAGTGGGGATATCTAGTTTTCATATCTTCCTCGCCTCCCAAGTCATCTCCCTCTCGGTTCCTGTTACTCCACAAAGACCTTGACAAACGCAATATCTTTGATTCTCACCCACTAACTGGTTCGTGTAAGATAGCTACCTGAACCTCTTCATAGCCAACTCTTCCGTAACCTGGATATCCTGGACTGGGACTGTTTCCTGAGGGGTCTCCCTATGTACTTTCTTAGCATAAATACATGGAAAACTCGGATGAACAGAGCCAATTCTCGAGGCAAGTTCAACTCATATGCCACTTGGCATATCCTTCACTAACCCGATAGTGCCCCAACGAATCTCGGAATGAGCTTACCTTTCTTGCCGAATCTCATCACCCTTTCATCTGAGATACTTTAGAAATACCTACTATTCACCTCACCTAGTCTCGCCGCACATCAACATATGATTTTGCGGCTCAGGTGCCGCAGGCGTTCCGATAAGCTTACCTTCTCCTCCTCGACTCAAGGAATAATATCTGGCTCCACCGCCGACTCTCCCACTTCAAACCGCCCAAGCCGGCGATCTGCATTTTCGCTCGTACAATGCCTCAAAGGGTATCCGGATAGTCGAGTGATAGCTATTATTATAAGATAACTCAATTAACGGCAAATGCTCATCCTGGGCCTACCTCCAAAATCTAGCACACACGCCCGTAGCATATCTCGAGTGTCTGAATTGTACCCTCCGCATGCCTATCTGGCTCCTGGTGGGTGGAAATGCCGTGCTCACCACTCATGCTCCTAAACCTCTCTCAAAATGACTACTAAAACTGCTGTAAATCAGGTTCTCCTCGTCGAGATAATAGATACTAGAACAATTATGTAATCTAACTATTTCTCCGATATACAATTCAACTGCCCGGCAGTAGAAGGTAGCTTACCGGTAGGAAATGGGTTGATTTCTATCGGGCCTGTCAACTATTACCCAAATGGAATCATGTCTATGCCCTGGGTATGGGGTAATCCCCGCTTACAAAAGTCCATGTTTATTGCTTCCCATTTCTAGAGAGGCACAACTATGTCCTGAGTCAATCCGCCCGGTTTCGTGTTCTCGCTTTTACTTGTTGGCAGCTAGGACACCGCGCACCCGGCTATTTTTCATACTTGGCCACAAGTAGATCTCGATATCGTGGTGTACATTTTCGAACGCCCGGTGGAGAGAATAGTGGGCGTAATGTACCTCATTCATAATCTGCTGATGTTTCCTTGAAATATCCTGAACATGAGGCGGCCCTTACATCGTAGTACTTCATCCTCGCTATCTCGAAAACTGGGCGCGCTTTCCTCACACTCGTCCTGCCATGACCAAAATGTCTTCATATTGCCGTTCTTTACTACAACTAATGACCTACACAGCGGTGCTCTGAATTACCACTCGTTGTCCTCTCGTTTCGTTACACGAATCGGGCTAGGCTGGCTAATTGATGTATTTCTCTCGACCAACTCTGCCGCCGTGCCGCAATACGCTAAACTTCCCATCGATTTACGATTGAGAGCATCCGCTACACATTGGCTTTTCTTGATTGATGTGAAATATTCACATTTAAATAACTTGGCATATAATTAGCGGTCAAGGCTGGCTTATCGTGCCGGAGAAACCGCTGTGTATCTACCGGTATAGCTAGAGCTTATCTCGCCTTCGGCCGCATGCTAAGGCTATTTGTTGCTGGGATAACTCGAACGACTTGCCTCGCACACCATGTGCCCGTATCTGATCAGGAGTGATCCTAATAATGATCATGATCTCTACACCGTCGTATAACCTTGCATAATCAATAGCCGGGCCAGTAACCCGGGATTGTTGAAGTAGTCTAACAATGCTCTAATGTCCTACCCGAGCATTTGTGAGCTCATGCATAATCAAGGAAAGTTATGGACAATAACTGTTTTGTTATTCTACTTGGACAACTATAGAGCTGGGCTTAATCGGACTTACTGTGCTTAACAATATCTGATCTTCACAAAGGAATCTACCGATCTCCTTGTCTTAGTTAACACTCGTGCTAGCGTAATACTACCAATTTCTTACGCCTGCTCGTATCCACTTGGATTTCTATACTTGGCTGTTCTGGGAAGTTCTCGGTCTTATGGCCATTCTGTAAAGACTGCCTTCTGCTAAGGCTCTTATATCTCGAATATCTTGCGAGAACCACTGAAGTACTAGTCTGCCACCGAATTACCGACATGACCTCTTTCTTGGGTGCCCACGCTTGTCTCACTTAGACGGCCGGTTGACTTGCGGGTTGTTTCACATATAATAACCGCTAGGTTGACTAAGGCCGACTCTCATCTACAAGGCCGGGAAAATGATGTACTACCGCTTAACATACTGAAAATACCTCGTATTGCTAACCTCGATGTATGCCTATTCGCCTCTAATTCTAGCTCCGGGCAATACGCGATAACGTTACCGATCTTTAGGGATGCTTCCCTATTACTACGTATGCCAGCCCGTATCATCTACTACCGATTCAATTACTAACTTGTGAGCTTCTCAAAACCTAGACTGCAACAAGCATATAAGTCCATTAACTCAATAAACCGAGAACCGATAAAGTTTCTATGGTTTTATACGTGAATCACACTTAACCTGCCCCCTTTTTTGGCGAGGGGTCCTGGGCAAGATGATCTTTATATATTTCCTAGCAGCTAACTAGAATCTGTGTGACGGTAACCCCTATGGCCAGCTTCTCACAAGATATCTATACTCAGAGTATTAACAACTATGTACAATACATACTGGAATTTTTTGTAGTAATACTTAATCTTTGACATATTTGCTAATTTCCATACTGTACATGATATACTTCTACTTGCCCAATGATATCTCCGTCCTCTCTTATCATTTCATTGGATTTTCATCCCATTCGAAGCAACAACATATGCGCTTTATTATGGTCTCGCTATTGAAATTTTTCCACTCTTACAAATACGGGATCGCATCCGACCTCGTGGGCCTTACTTGGTATTATATTTAGAGTCACACGACTAGCTCTAGCTACTGGGTCTTATCTCCAGGCCGTACTAGATTAGAGTCTTTGTGTTGGCAGTTTCTAACTTCTCCATAGGCGGACGTACTACAAGATTCGAACCGCAATCTTAATGGTTTCTTAACCGTCGCTCCGAGGCTTAGTCCTTAATACATGATACTCTCTTAATCTGGAGGTGAATCTCGTTTTTCCTCAAAATCTGGTATTCCTGCTTCTTTCCCCTTATCTTGCTTAGACAGAGCTCTGGGGTTCAAATACCGCCTTACATTGTTAATAAGCTACCGGGTCAAGTCCTCGTTATACTTCTTCCGGCTCGCACGAATCTATCCATCTACATGACTCCCTACTCTTCGATATCACAACTGAGATCATAACTATTATCTTACAGGTATATCCTGCCGTTGTTAGCGTTTTATGGCGGACTTGGCCTTTTCATGACTCGAACTTAACTATTAATGAGCGTTCATCACTACTGTGTCTTTTTACAATTCGCTCGCGTAAGCCAGTAGTCTTACGGCTCTTCGACTTATTACCATGAGGGTCTACACAACATACGTATTATAGCTCTTTACGCTTTCTAACACTTTTTGGAATCAATCAATCCCTCTTCACTTACTACTTACTTTGGGTAACCTCGCCCTCAATTTTATGCTCCTTATCAGACCGGAATCAAAACTAAGAGGTAGGAATAGCCTATTCTTACGCTAACAAAATGGAAATACGGAATCGTATCACAGCTGAAAAGATAGAGGTGGGAAACTCTGCATTTCCCTGTTTTCTCACACTTATTCGATAACTGTATTGCCTATTATCTTAATCGACCTTATATATCTAACAAATAAATCAACTCGTATGTATCGTTATGCTTCTAACTTCCTACTCATGAAGTTATAGAAATATACCGGGAATGGTACCGATAAAAGGTATCATATTGGGAGGTCCCTTGCACATCTCCTCCTGCCGTAATTACCTTGTAACCGGCCGGGGGTGTCCCTTCCCGTTGCTATATCTCGATCTTCTCGCCCTGGAATAGGATATCACTTGTCTGACTTAGACCGTATTCAAAGAATATGGTAAGTTTTATGGACTCAACCCTATAATGTACCGCCTCTATAGCACGACTGAATGAGAAGAAAGAGTAACCATCCAATCATGCCTTGAAGCCTCCTACCTATAGTACGTGGTGCACAACACATCCATAGACAATACTCTACTTAGCATGGCTTGCACTCCCCGGGACACGACTCCGTCTCGATACCAAGTTTGTCAGCGTCCCGCCTTGGGGGTATGACTGGCACCTGGTGCCCTATTAGGACTCGACCGCAACCGGTGAGCCTAAGAATAACTGGTGGTCATTTGCCTTATCTCGTATTCTCGGAATCGACTGCTATATATAACTATGGCCAGAATATAGCTCTCCGGCCGACCGGGCCTGAGCCACCGTCCAATATCATCAGCTAACCAGAATCCTACTCTTGTGGGGAAACTATGCGGGCCGACAAGGCCAGCCATGCTGTCTAGTTACCTGTAACTCAACATAAAGAATGCTGTATATCTTACATGACCGGAAAGGTCACCATTACTATCGTAATATGGCCCTACACGGCCAACACAATCAATACTAAATAATCGTACGCTGAGCCCAGAGTGGACTCCCTGCATCGTAAACTGTAACTGTAACTGTCTGTATCTGTCTGTTCCCCGGGCGCAAGTGCACAACAGGTAAACTATACCGCTACGCTGACGCCTGGAGCATGGGAAAGCTTCATCCCATCTTCGTCCTACTGGCCGACGGCGTGCCACTCCTTGGAGTGAGTAAACCCACCGCCAGTGGGTCAACAAAGTTACCAACCCAGGGGGCGGCGAGGACGCCTCAAGGGTGCCCTCACGACACAATCAGTCTCAACAATCAATAATCACATATAGAGCAAGCATGTTTAAACCGAAAATACTATCTGTAATCCGATTTATTCGAACTCTTCGTGTTATACCGATTCTCAAACTACTTTACACTGAATCTGGATCTTATCTGACTGTATACATACTGTAGCTGAGATACTATCTAACTCTACTGAATCTGGGATATTATCTGCTTGTCTCGATTTACTTTACTAGCCTTTATTCTGGCCATATGTCATATTATTATAAAACATGCTTGCTAACGCATACTGTTATACTGAGTCTGAAATGATATCTCTCCATTGGCACTGCTTTATTAGCTTTCGAACTGAATAAGGATATAACAACGCAAGATGTGTTTATCAATTCACGCAAAACTAATATTCGACTGGAATTTATTGACTTCTGAAAGTTTAATGTATTATGCTAGGTTAAAGTTACTAACTTGTCAAAGAAATCGGGGCTTTACAGGTCTTCTCTCGCTTCGATTATCCACTAACGGGCGAAACTCTAAGTACTCCAGCCTATTTCTCCCAACTACATTTACATATATCAATTAGAACTAAATAACCAATATTCTGAAAGAAGACATCACTTTGATATATATATATAGCCCAATTTGGCTTATTGAAAACGGTCGAAAACTCGCTATTTCTCGAAAGTCTAGAAGGAGAAGTACTCACTTTAGGGCTAGGGAGTATATTGACACTAATTTGGACAATTCCAATTTACCTTAGCTCGGTAGGACGACGGTCCGCCGGCCGAATTTCACGAAACTAACTCCGCAGAAATGCTCCCGGCAGCTTAATACTCCACTACCCAAGATTAATTCGAGTTTGAACTGCGTTTAATAGCGTAACGGACTGAATTTCAAAGAAATCCCCGTGCTCGTTTATACTTGAAATTATGAATTATAATGATACAAAATCAAGTTGGGGGCTTATATATAATTGGAAACCTATAAGCCGATTCTCGGAATGCGATTTATAAGTTGCTTTTGCCTTGCGACGCACGTACTTGGCGCTTGTCCGATCTTTCCCCTGGCCTTTTTCTAGCATGTGCGAAGTACTTAAAACTTTAACTAACATGTTAATAGTCATCTACATGTCAAGAATTTACGGGTGTAATAAATGGATAAGTGGGCATATTTATATGCCAACTCGATACTCAAATGTATAACTTTGCCATGTTTGTCCAATAATGTGTGTACATTCTCATGTAAATTGTACGGAAGTGTGATTTTTATACTAACCAACATGATTAGCGTTGTTTTGTAGGAAAAACATGCTTTCGATGAAGAAAAATGACATGTTGGGAGAATGAAGATGAACTCATGAACGAGCAAGGAAGCGGTTGGTGAAGCAAGGATCACAAGGCCTGGGCGCATGGACCGTGACACGCTGCCATCGCGGTATGAACTCACTGATGGAAAATTCCAATAAATTCCAAAGAGGGATCTGCGATCAGGTCATGCCACGTTGGGATTTCAAATTCTCCGTATTTTGCATTTCGCAGAGGGTTCTGCGATTGCACCGTGGCACGTTGGCTAGCTCCGCGAGCATGTCGTGCCACGTTGGAGGCAATTACCTGGGCGGACAATTTTTGCAGGGTTAAGCAGCACCTCGTGTCACGAAGCAAGGTTCGCGTTGCACCTGTGACACGTTGCTTGTTATTCCCGAGTTTATCCCTTTAGTATAGAACACTTAGGTGCATTTTTAATTATTCTCGACTTGGTGGAGCAAGAACGTGGGTTACGTGCGCTTTGAGGACGAAATTTTAGGGTTTTTCTCGATCCCTTTCTTCTTTCCTTTCACTGTTTGCATGATTTCCAGTCATTTAACGATGTTCAATCCACAAATGAGTGGCTAATTCTCTTTCTTGCTGAGGTTGCGAACTATGGTGTTGAAATGTAATTATTGAATTGCTGGTTTATTTTCTCTTTCTTCCATGGTTGTTCTATTTAATTCTTGTTCTTACTACGTTAATATCTCGCCAATGTTAATGTAAATCCAAAAAGTCCGGTTTCACCCGAGAGGGCAAGAAATTGAAAGTTGCGGAATTAATAGGATATGATCTGTTCTTTGTTTGGGAAAATTGGGAATTGATTTACCTTCGTGGATAGAAATATAACCGAAAGTCATATTAGTCATGTGTGGAATCGCTTTTGTATAGCTAGAACTTGACTCTTCTTATCACGAAATGTAGGTGGAAGGTTCATGATTCTTAAGTTGGGTTAAATACTAGAGTTTTAATCCATAGGCTTTAGTTCCGACTAGCAACCGGAGGAAAAAGATAAACCATGTATACTTCCATAGTTTGTTTTACATGTGTTCTTTGTAACCTCGCATGCTCTCGGACTCATAGTTAAGACTCAATTGTATAGATAGCTTAGTTTCTTATAAATATATATATATTCCAAAACAAACAACTTTTCTTTACACCGTTGTCTTCACTCTGTTGTAGTTGTAGTAAATTAACACCTAAAAAGCTATTCTATTCCTGTCTCCCGTGGGCTCCAGATCTTGCCTCTAAAAGAGCCATCAGACATTTGTACGACCCGCATAATTCTGCGGGCTCATCAGTTTTTGGCGCCGTTCCGGGGAATAGGCAATTGGTGAAATTTAATTTTAATTTTTATTTTACGTAAGTTAGTTTGCTATTTCGATATTGTATTGTTGACAACTTGGTCTTAGCCTCTATTTTGCGTATAACAGATTCTGCTGAACACCGGCAAGAGACAAAGGTTTGGTGGATCCATCCTTAGAGCCGGAAAGACAGCTTCATCGCCAACGGAGAGAAGTTCTAGAAAGAAAGTTGCGCTGCTCAGATAACTATTATGGAGCAACCGTGCATCCAGCTCAATCGTGCGGTATTAGTGCCCGAGGAATTAGGCAACAGCCGGTTCGGGGCGATGTGGCAATCCCACACTAGTAATACATCTAGCATTCGCAAAACCTGGAGCCAGAGGAGGTTCCGAGCTTAAAACAAAATATGGTGCAATTGCCGCACACAAGCGGGCGCCATGTGTCTACCTACGAGGACCTACAACAACATCTTCGTAATTTTCTGAGATAAAGCTGGACACTTAAGCATCCTCGGGCCGAGTGTCAACAGATTACGTCAGGCTTACACTTTTCCCATGTTCACTTTTGGGAGATGCCAAGAGGTGGCTGAAAGCTGAGCCACCAAACTCTATCACCTCATGGGATGATTCTTAAAGAGTTCTTGATCCGATTCTTTCCTCCGTAAAACAAACAAGGCTTGAATTCAAATTCTAAGTTTTAAACAAAGGGAAGGACAGAATCTGTATCAAGCTTGGGAGAGATTTAAATCAGTGTTGAGGGACTGTCCTCATCACCATCAGTCGAATGATGTCAGGTGCACACTTTATGAGGGTTTGGAAACCCTACACAAAAATTTTGCCGGATTCGGCAGCCGGGGGACAAGCTTTAGAAAAGACTTATTTAAGAACTGTGATACCTTGCTTAATCGTATTTCGCAGGGAAATCCGGGAGTGGAATACGGATCTCTTCAAGGGGAGGAGCAAGGGAAAGCAAACTCGAGTCTTGGCGTTGGATGGGCTTACGCCTATCGTTGTACGTATAGCCGCCTTGGTGTAATCAATTGAACACTCCACTTTCGCAACATGAACTTGGAGCGCCTCAAGCCCTACCAATGCAGTACAGCAGACTTGGTGTGAAGTGTGTGAGCACGAACACTCAAATAAGTGTTGTGGAGCAAACTGCACTTATGAACTTTGTCAGGAATGCACAAAGGAGCAATCACTAATAGTATGGAATAGCTACAACTCCAACCGGAGAAATCACCCGAATTTCTGGGGTAGCAAACAACTATCAGGGGCAGAGTTCGAGTCAGGGGGATGCAGAGGAATCAAGGAGGGCCGCGTAACTATCGTGCACAATATAGAAACAACAATGCCCCCTCCTCCACCACCATCACCTGGGCCAAGTTGAGGAGATGTTCATAAATGTAGCTAGCCAAGCTCAATTGCAAAAATAACTATGTCAAATTGGCAGTTAGATGTTAAAATATTCAACTGGCTACCAAGGCACCGGAGTATCAATTTGGCGCAATTTTGGTCGGAGCCTGTAACACCGTGCCTAGAGGAGGACTCCTAAGTGACAATGCATCCCAACCCCAAGTGTAAATGCAAAGGGACTACGAGGAGTGGCTTGCGCTGGAAGGAGGTGGAACCCGAAAGACCACCTCAACAAGCCGGGAGCAGCGCATGGAGAGGGAGCAGAATGATGAGAGGGGAAACACAAGGACGACAACCGTGAAAGACCTCCACCCCCGTTTCCTCAACAATTAAAGAAGTACAAGGAGGAGGCGTGTTTCAAAAAGGTCATGGAGGTGCTTAAACAGTACATTAACTTACCTCTTGTTGATGTTTTGCGTGGAGTGCCTAAGCATGCCAAATATATAAAGGACATCGTGGGCCAACAAAAGGTGCTTACCGAATATGCCACTTGCAATTCTTACGTAGGAGTGCACTTCCCGGATACAAAACCGTTGCCCACGAAGCTCAAAGATCCCGGGAGCTTCACAATTCACCGACAATCGGCCAAAGTATCCAAGCCTGCGGTGTTTATGTGATTTGGGGGAGCGAGCAATAACTTGATGCCAACTTCGGTATTCAAGCAGCTAGGTCTAGGAAGTCCTAGACCTACAACAAAGATTTTGCAACTCTGCGGATCGATCCTTAGCAAGACCGCATTTGCACAGGGAGGACGCGCAGTGCCTGGCCTCCCAATCTCCCGGTGATTTTGCTGTGCTGGACTTTGAGCGATGCAGAAGTCCCATTTATTTTGGGACGACCTTTTTTGGAAACTGAAAGCGCTATAGATGTAGCTGCAGTGTCACCTAACGATGCGAGCAATACGACAAGGTGGAGGTGTTCGATACAAGGCCACCAAACTCCTGTCAGATTAGAAAGAACTCGTTGATCAACGTGCTTGAGCAACCGAAAGTACGCTTGCATTGAACAACGAACTAAAGGGAGAGCCCCGATTGAGGTAAGCTTGATGAGGGGGACGTCGTGAGAAAACGCCCGTCACCCTAGGCGTAATGAGCTCAAACGACGCCGAGCCGAGATGGTAAACCAGGCGCTGCACGGGAGGCAACCCGTGAAATGTAATTGTAAATTGTACATATGAAGAAAAAGAAAAAAAAGAAGAAAAAGATTTTTATTTTTTATTTAATATTTTTTTTGTAGTATAGAGGTAAATAGAAAATAAAAATATTTTTGTTTCTCTAACTTTGGAATTCTAACCGATTTCGTGTGGTAAGATGTTTTACATGCTGAACGAGGAAAATTGCTAAGGAATGCAAAGGAGAAAAACGAGGTAAGAAATTTTTTTTTAAGTGGCAAAACAGCTGAGCCTCGCGATGGCTCCGTGTCACTGAGGAGGGCCTCCGCGTTCCCTCCGTGACACGTTGAAGGCAAAATCTGGAATTTTAAAATTCCAGAATGCCTGCGCCAAGGTTTCGCGTCACGGAGGGCATGCCCGCGGTTACCCTCCGTGACACGCTGGACGTGTAAATCGTGCCGGGGTCACACCGGTCACCGGTGACCCGCGCGAATTTTCCACTTTAAAACCCCAAAACCCTCATTTCTTTTCCATTTTATTGTAAATTCCTCCGCGACAATACCCCCAAAATCCTCCTCAACGTGTCACGGCATAAGAAGTGAAATTTATCAACTTTTCTTCGTTCTAATCGAATTAAAGGTATGTTCTTGAACTCAACTTCAATTTTTAGCTAAAATTTCGATTTCTAGCATAAACTAGGAAGAATCCATGCCCTTGATATAAAAATTAGCTTAAATACATTTGGGTTGTTGTTAATTGTGTTCTGTAGTATCGCTAGGATCGTATTTAATCAAGTAATTGCCATGTTTAAAATGAATTTTGTGCTAATTGTAGTTAGGGGTTGGGTTGTGAAGTTGACAAATTGAATTGAGGAGGTATTGTTGAAAATTTTGGGTTGTGCATGTTGAGTGAATTGTATCGTGTTAAGCCTATGAAACGATGAAATTATCGGGGGGTGCAAATTGGGTGAAAACTTCATTTAGCTCATCGAATTACATGAAAATCGGGAACAGCTTAGTTGAAGTTTGTGGAATATTCTTATTTTTTTGTTTTCTTTTAGCTGAATGCCATGTAATGAAATGACTATCGATAGTATGTTGGAAATAGTCGGTACGAAGTCTCGAGTAGTACATAGAGGTTATAATTTGCCGAATTTTAAGAAGGCACGAGGCTAATTTGTTTATGTTTTTTTCTTTTGTTAGTTGTTTTAGATTTTGTATCTTCTTGTAAACTAGAATAAAATGTGTTCCTGCCAAGTGCATAATGAGCTAAAGACTATGTGGGGTGGCCGAGCCAAAACCTAACCTTAGTCAAAGCTAAGTTTAATCGACTAACATTGTTAATGCCTCTGTTTTCTTTAACAGAGACAATGTCTAGCAGACAAAGGAAAGGGTGCATCAACACGCGCCGGAAGAAAGAGATTTAGACTGAGCATAGTCTAGAATGGCAGCTTCCACGCGGCTTTCGCCGCCAATATGGAATACGATGGGTGACCGAAGGAAAAAGTGGTATACTAAACACAAAGAAAACAAATACTTCCCGAGGAACATATTGTGCACGGAAACCATTGGCACAAGAGTTCCTCTGATGGGTGTAAAGGATTGACGCGCCGGGGCTACGTTTCATTTTCGATTTAGGCCCAAGTGAGTGCAACTCGGCACTTAATCCGGAATTTTACCAACTGAAACCCGACACTAAGGAGTTCACACCATCAAGATAAGGGGCCAAATCAAGCCACATTGGAGCCTCACCACCTCAATGCCATTCTAGGGGCGCAAAATACGTACGCCCACGTACCCGACAGCCAACATCGCTCCACCTTATGCCGATATCGCACGCACACATGTGGAGCTCTATTTACGGCACGTTGGAGCATGCACAAGGAGAGGGGCTACCATCGTACACCGCCCAAGTGCACAGATGAATGGAAGCGTAATCCGGCTTAAGATTATTTGCTCCTGTTGATTCCTGGGGCACATGACAGATGTGACCAGGATCGTGTATGCTTGGCATACTTCCGATGAAAGGGCCGGAGATCAATGCCTGGCGGTGATCATATCCGCCATGAACAGGGCTCTCCGATTGCACAAGGCCACAAGGTGTACGGATTCGTGGCCGCCGACTACGTTTCGAGGGGCCTTGAGAGGTCGAGGGGAGTGAGGCCCTAGACTACATCCCGTGTGTGGAGTTGCAGCTATAGATGTTATGCAAAAACTAAGGCACCCGACACCACTCACGGCCTCGTTCACATTGGCCGAGCTGCATACGCTCGGGACGATCAATAATATATGTCCCGTATGTTCGTGATGATGCTCCAGCCTACGCATAGGCGGGAGACCGGCAACGAGAGGACGAGCCGTGGCGCCTGACTTAGATTACCCATCCATGAGAACGCTGTGGCACTATATCGGGTGGGCCCACTTTTTGTGGAGCCTATAGATGATGATGTCCCCAATGACGAGGAGACAAGCCACAGGATTCCGACGTTGAGTCGAGGAGGATGACGGTGGAGACTCGTAGGACATGGGGATGAGGCTAAGAAGCACTCCGATGAGTGGTGCTGGAACATTCTCACCGGGAGTCAGGAGTTTCACGACCCACTCATGCTTGTACTGTATGAACACCGGGACAGTTGTTCGATTTAAGTGTGGGTGGGAGTAGTTAGTGCTGAATTTGCCTTCTGTTGTATATCATCGTATGTTCTCATTTTGTTGTCGTTTGTTTTAATTCTTGACTGCTTTTTTATGTGTATGTTCGTGAGCAAATATTGTTGTTGCGAAATTGTTGTTGTGTGTCATGAAATGTTGTTAGCCGTATGTAAATAGTCTTGTTTAAATCATCGACATTTTAAAAAATTTCTCGTAACTATTTTTCTTTGCCTGAGTTTGTTTTCGTTCTTTTGCCGAGAAGAGTCCTACTGAACCGAAGTCGTAATAAGGGACTCCTTCTATGATGGATGGATCCACTGCCTTAAGGGAATGAAGTCGATAGGAGTAGTTATATTTTGTTTTTTTTTTTTTTTTTATATTTTCGAAATTTCTTATTTTGAGTTGGTTTCAGGGAGCTGTATCCCATGCATGTTGCGACGCTATGGCTATGAAATTCTTGTTACGTGTTTTACATAATAATTATATGGCAAAGATGATTCGTAGAAAGTATGCAAAATTCTTGTACATATGTAAGACACTTATGCCATAGAATTCAATTTGGTGTGATTGAGGCTTAAATTTGAATTCTTGTGATTAGCTGATTAAAGAATCAGGAAGTCATCTTGAGTTGAGCATGTGCACGAAAGTGTAAAGTGAGGAATTGGTTATTCCATGCCGTTGTCGATTGTCTAGAACTTGCCCGCTGTACGAATGAAATGAAGGAAGTGTAGTGTAGGGAAAGGATGTAGGTGTTTCTTTGTCAACCAAAAAGTTTTTCTTGTTTTCCTTTTCATATCTACTCTTTGAAGATTAAACCTTAGTCTTTCCGTTGAGCCTTTAGCTCTGATAAATTTTTCTTTTCTAGTTTTTCTTTGTCGAAAAGGGTGAACCAAGTGAACCCCTTTCTTTGCATGGTCCTTAAACCAAACTCTAAAGCTTCCAAGCGCTCAAGAAAATGTACAATTTTCCCATGGTGTCAAGGAGGTAAGTGATAAGAAGAAAAAGAAAAGTGATGAAAAGAAAAAGAGAGAAAGAAAAAAAAAGAGTCGAGGGTGAAAATGGCCGATTTGAAGGAAAGGAAGTTGTTTAACTCAATTTTCTCTTCTGATTAGTCTGGTGTGTTAAAGAGAGATGGGTGAGAAGTATGGCGATAAACTCCAAGAAGAGGAGGAAGGAAGAAAATATTTCTGGAATTCTGATGGGATGTGTGAAAAGCGCTTAAGGAAGCTTAGTTACTATTATTGGTTAGCCCAAGATATACTAGTTCCATAGCTTACATTACAACCTGTTAAGTCCTACATGATCTTACATTACGCATCCTTATATTAGTGGAGTAATACACTATGCAAGCTTATGGGTCATGACACAAGGCATGTGAATTCGGCTGGGAGAGTGAGCGAAATTGTGTATATATACCCGGCATGAACTTCCTTAGAGTTCATGTGATTAAAACAGGAATCTCTCTTATTGTTGTGAGGGCACATGTTTGATGATAGAATAAATTCGTGTTGGATATCTTGGTCAGCTAATATGCATGAGTTTGCCGATATCGAGAGTCGATTCTGTGCTAGGAGGTCTTGATTTATTAAGTGTCGTGTAATAATGATACTATGCATGTTTTTCTTGATGATTTGTTTTGAACATAATCGGTGGCAACTGCAGTTCGGATTGTCGAGCCTGAGAGCTATGATGGGATATCAATTTCAAGAGGCGATATTGTTTGAGTGACCCAACAAGACTTAAGTGTGGGGTAGGTGATAAAAGTATATTTATATGCCAAATCGATACTAAATGTATAACTTTTGCCTTGTTTGTCCAATAATGTGTGTACATTCTCATGTAAATTATACGGAAGTGTGATTTTATACTAACCAACATGATTAGCGTTGTTTTGTAGGAAAACATGCTTTCGATGAAGAAAAATGACATGTTTGGAGAACAAGATGAACTCGGAACGAGCAAGGAAGTTAAGCCAGAAGCAAGGATCACAAGGGCTCCGCGATGGAGCCGTGAGACGCTGCCATCGCGGATGCACTCTGCCTGGATGAAAAATTCCAATAAATTCCAAAAGAGGGTCCCCTGACAAAGCCGTGCCACGTTGGGATTAACTTCCTGCATCTTGCATTTCCAGAGAGGGTCCGCTGGACAGACCGCGGGCACGTTGGCTAGGCTCCACGATGTATGCCGTGCCACGTTGGAAGCAATTACCTCGGGCGGACAATTTCCAGAGGGTTGATGCAGTTGCCACCGTGTCAATGGCAAGCAAAGGTTCAATGCATGCACTCCGTGACACGTTGTTTGTTATTCCTGGAAAATTCTATCCCTAGCAGGCAGAACACTTAGGTGCATTTTTAATTATTCTCCCGACTTGGTGGAGCAAGAACGTGGGGTTACAGGCAGTTTTGAGACGAAATTTTTAGGTTTTCTCATCCTTTCTTCTTCCTTTTCAATTGTTTGCATGATTTCCATTCATTTAACGATGTTCAATCCACAAATGAGTGGCCAATTCTCTTTCTTGCTGAGGTTATGAACTATGGTGTTGGAAATGTAATTATTGGAATTGCTGGCTTTATTTTCTCTTTTCTTCCATGGTTGTTCTATTTAATTCTTGTTCTTAATAATGCTAATATCTCGGCCAATGCTAATGTAACCAAAAAGTCCTGTCACCCGAAAGAGGCAAGAAATTGGAAAGTTGTGAATTAATAGGATATGATCTGTTCTTTGTTTGGGAAAATTGGGAATTCACTTACTCTTTAGGATAGAAATATACCAAAGTCGTATTAGTCATGTGTGGAATCGGTTTTGTATAGCTAGAACTTGAATTCCTTCTTATCACGAAAATGTAGGTGGAAGGTTCATGATTCTTAAGTTGGGTTAAATACGAGAGTTTTAATCCATAGGCTTAGGGGTTCCGACTAGCAACCGGAGGAAAAGATAAATCATGTATATCGATAGTTCGTTTCTTTACATGTTCTTGTAACTCCGCATGCTCTCATTCATAGTTAAGACTCAATTGTATAGATAGCTTAGTTTCTTATAAATATATATATATTCCAAAACAAACAACTTTTCTTTACACTGCTTGTCTTCATCAAGTAGTCGTAGTAAATTAACACCTAAAAAGTTTTCACCCCGTATTCCTATTCCCGTGGGTTCGACATTCCTATTTCTTAAAAGAGCCACCGTGATACGGTACGACCTGTGACACTTGGCGTGGGCTCATCAATGCCTAAAACTGAATACATAAAAAATAACCGATAGAAAATGGTCCTCGGGAGATTTAGAACTCACCAAAAGAGACTGACGCCAGCTCCAAATTACAAGGATGGGGCTTAGTCTTATGAGTGCAGTCTCAGATTATAAAATGATACAACATAGAATATGCGGTCAAGACGTGAAATGCACTGAGTATTTAAGGTAAGTAAAACCGCTAAATTAAATAAAAATCATTTAAAACATGCATAATACGAGATACTCAAATCAAGAATCCGGGAGAGGCTTGCATGCTATTTCTAAAATCATAATCTCGTGCACATAACCGAACATCATAACCGAATCGAATGACCAAAAGCTGAAATATGATAATCATAAGTAAAACTGAACATTGGGTCAAACCTACTTTAGACACATATACACACACACACACATACACACACACACACACACACACACACACACACACACATATATATATATATATATATATATCATGAATGATGAACGCGCATAACTGAAATTATGAGGAATAATGGGAGACTCGTTGTATAACCGACATTATCACAATAGAGCTTACGTGGTCCTGACTATTACACTCAAGTGGGCAGAGCCTTCTAAAGCCTTGCCATGGCTAAAGACATTAACATGATATTGATATCAAGCTAGAAGCCCCCTTGGGGTAAGGGAAAGCTCACAAAGGAGGTCATTAATAATTTGAATATACCTACGTTGGGTCGTACTTTTGAGGCATAGGGTTGACTGACCCTTAGTCTACTCGGTGATAGACACTACACACAAAAATATGCATATGATCCCCATCCCTTTTCAATGAAGCTGACTGTCAGCTAAAGATGAAGATTAATTATCATATACATAATAAATCTGAAATCATACATGAGGAGCCTTGGCTCAAACCATACCACAAGCTGAGTAAAATTGGGAGTCTTGACTCAAAAACTATGTGGTAAGCTAATTAACTTGAATCATAAATCATTCTTGAACATATGGGCTTTCCAAATACCTTAACAATTCTTGAAATTAAATTGATTTGCTTTGAAAACATGCTTTTCTGTTCAACAAATTATCATACATGAACATACGCCATAAATCTCATCTTCTCATAAGCTTTCATGAATGGACATCATAATTTGGAAAACTAGAAAACATGATTAGTAATTTAAAACATAACAAAAGTTGCTCATGAATTATAATTCATCAATTAAAACATACTTATATCATACCCATGACATAAATTTAGGAATTTCATGCATCGGGTTAAAACCCCATAGAATCAACTCATAGATTTTCATGAATTAGAGAGGGATTAGGCATGAGTGTGAACGAAATTACTCATTCATAACCCTGCATACCTAAAGGGATTTGATTTTATAACTTCTCTGATTGCCCAAGGAAGAATTTGATGGAAATCCTTCAAGGGTTAGCTTGATCACTCTCTAGCTCTCTAACTTTGCATGCATGAGTAAGAATGGCCTAAAGCTGACTCGAAGGGTCATGGAGTCTGACCACCACTCGTGGTCATGCCCGTGGTGACTTCAAATCACAAATTCAAAATTTTAGGCAAGTACTTCACCACGAGTCACCTAACGAATCGTGGTTTACCCCATGGGTCACAAAACGACTCATTATATGACCCGGTGCCAAATTTCCAACTTTCTCTATTTTAACTCCCGGGTCTAATCTTTGGGCTTCCGGGGCATTACAACTATGTCTGGAAAGCCTCTACATATTGATGAACTAATGGGACAACACCCCAACTAGCTCACTAGAATCAGAAATTGAAATAGCAACAACACAACTAACTATGGCTCCTCGAAGGATGAGGACTCTCCAACAAGTGAATTGGATAAGCTCAGGAGACTGGCTAGCGGCGATACTGAACCTGAGCGTCAGAGCCTATATCATGAAATGATACATCATAGAGTATGCGATCAGTACTTGGAATGTACTGAGTATGCAAGGTAAGTAAAATAGGCTAAGTATTTAAACTGAAAACATGCATAACATAAATCATATCATTTAAAGATTCTGAGAGTAAGGAATACATGCTAATATCTTGAAAACATGAATAAAAATAAATGAACTTCATAACTGAAATAAATGACCCAAAGTTGAAACTCATGATCATAAGTAAAATTGATAAACTAAACATTTGGGTCAAACCTATTGAAAACATTATATCATAACTGATGAACTTGCATAACTGAAATCATGAGGAACAGTTGGAGATTCTTCATATGACCAACATAATCACAATAGAGCTTAAGTGATCCCAACTATTACATTTAAGTGGGCAGAGCCATCCAAAGCCTTGCCAGGGCTGAGGGCACTAACATGATATCAATATCAAGCTGAAGGCCTCTTATGGGCAGGGAAATCTCACAAGGGAGGTCCCAATGAATCTAAATAACAAAATGTTGACATGTAGTTCTGAGGCACAGGGTTTACCTAAACACTTAGCCCACTCGGTGCTAGACACCACTCCTACAAGCATGCACATGCTCTCCATTATTTTGCAAAAAAGATGAACATGATATTACATACATAGTCTGAAATATGATTATGAGAATTCTTGGCTTAGAACATACCGTAAGCTAAAAGTGGGAGTCTGAACTCCAAAACCATGCAGTAAGCTAACATCACAAAAATTGAACTAAATCATGAAAACATTCTTAAATCATGTGGGCCGGCCCAACTTTAACATTCTTGAAATTGACTTGATAGTCAAAAATCATGGATTCATACATGAGTAATTCATAAACATTCTTTCATGCTAAACATCTCATCATGTTGGGAAACATAGATCATAATCTTAATTTTTCTTGAAACTTGCATAAATGGCCATAATAATTTCAAAACTTGAAATCATGAAATGTAATTACAAATAAATATAAAATAGGCCCATGAGTCTTAAAATATCTTTAAAAACATGAAAGGAATCGACTCATTATCAAATCATAAAGAATTTCATGAAATTGGTTTAAAACCCTATAAGATCATAAACTTGAATTAAGACTTGAATTCATGAACATGATGAGAATTTTAGGAATGAGAGAGAAAGGAAACTCACATTCGTAGCCCTACATACCTGGGGAAATTTGATTCTAAACCCTTCCTTGAATGCCCAAGAGATTTGGGGAAGAACTAGGAGAATTCTCAAGCTTGATCTTCAATAGAACCCTCTAATTCTTGCATGCATGGGAGAGAATGACTTAGGATAGGCTAAGAACTCTTAAAACCCTCCTAACAGAGCTTAAAACGACGTAGTTTAGGACTTAGGAGCTTAGAAATTATGAAATACACCCTTAGTTAAGAATGCAGGAAAATTGACTGTGCCAGTCCTCACGAGGGATCTCACGAGTTGTGAGGTGAGGGATGACTCGTAGCCCTCACTCATGAGGTCTACAGGAAAATTTCATCTTAAAATTAACTCCCTTACCATGACTCACTTCACAAGTCATGACGTGACTCCACGACTCGTGGCTCCATCCGTAGTCACCCCCTGACCACAACTCGTTAATAACCTGTCACCCTCTTCATGACAAAATTCATGACTCATGGAGTATCTCACGGGCCACTGGACGAGTCATCCTTTGACCTGGTGCATCATTTCCTATTTTCTCCGCTTTCACCCTCAGGTCTGATCTTAGGAACTTTTGGGGTATTACAGTATCGCTCCCTTGAGAACATTCGTCCTTTAATGTGCATAAAAAACTAAATAACTGGGGAATGGAACTGCCATCCCAAATACTGAACATCTAAAACTGAGATCTAATAGAGTGACGAATTCTAGTCTAAAACACATGACTGAACTGAATTTATAAATCACACATACACATACTGACATAAAGGAAACTAGGAAAAATGAACTAGACATGAAGCTGAATAGAGTACTAAGGAGGAAACTGGTACCTGAAGCTGGAACTGAGTTGGAAGGGAAAATATGCGGGTATTTAGCCATTATATCTACTTCAGCTTCCCACGTAGCTCGCTCGACAAATTAATTTCTCCATAGAACCTTTACTGAAGCTTCTTCCTTGTTCCTCAACTTCCGACCTGACGATCAAGAATTTCAACTGGAACTTCTTCATAGCTAAGGTTATTATCCATACAACCATTTTCCACTGGTACAACCAAAGTTGACTCACTAATGCACTTCTTTAGGAGCGATACATGGAAGACTTAATGTAAAGAAGCCAACTCTGAGGGAAACTCCCACTCATAGTCCACCTTGCCAACGCATCTCAGAATCTTATACGGGCCAACATATCGAGGACTAAGCTTCCCTTTCTTTTTGAATCTCATCACCCCCTTCATAGGAGATACCTTCCAGAATACCCAATCATCAACTTCAAACTCAAGTTCTCTTCTCCTCACATCCGCATAGAAATTTTGACAACTCTGAGCTATTTTCAACCTTTCCCATATAAGTTGAACTTTTTCCGTAGTCTCTTGGACTAAATATGGCCCTATCAACGTAGCCTCACCTACTTCAAACCAACCAATAGGCGACCTACACTTCCTCCCATAAAGAGCCTCAAATAGAGCCATCTGAATACTAGAGTGGTAATACCTGTTGTCAGCAAACTCGATTGTCGATCCATGAGTTGGTGAAGTAGAGGCTTGGAAGCGGAA
>JACEIK010011154.1:5100-23142 GCA_018107945.1 Datura stramonium
ATTTTATAAAAGATGGGAGATAATATTTCTGAAAAGGAAAAACAAACCAAAATAAAATAAAAAATAAAATATTGGATAGCGAGTAAAAGGAGCTTTCCAAATATTTTCTTTCTAATTCAGAAGAAGTGTGACCATTAAATTTAACTTTAAGTACCCTTTACTTATAACTTAATTAATTGTTAGTAAATTATATTATTTTATTTATACACGCTAAATTTCCTATACATACAGAAACTCTGTATGTATAGGCGCCTCTTCATAGAGAAACTGGATATGTATATATATAGAGCTCAACTCAAACCTCTTCCTTCATCTTCTCTTCAAGGCTTTATCTTTCCACCTTCTAATTTCACCTCGTTTCTATAGAATACGGATTATCACTACTTGATATTGCATATTTGGGTATGTATCTACTTGCTTTCTATGTGTCTTTATACCTGTTTCTCTTTTTCTCATCTGTAAACTCTGTTCGAAACAGACTTGAGAGCAACCTTTTGGGGTTTTTCTTTGATGATTAAAAAGTTCAGATCTTTAGTGTTTCTTTCGTTTGAATCCTCCTAATTTTCCTTTTCTGTTAATGGGTTTTTTGTTTCTATCCTTACTGTTGAGGGTGGTTGGTTGTCTAGATGTGTTTGAGGTTATGTAGCTTTTTGGGCATTGAGAGTGAATTTGGATCAAGGTGGCATCAATTTTCTTGGAAAAATCAAATCTTTGTGTTGAAATATGCAGTTTTCAAATAGTGAGATGATTTTTTTAGCTCAAACAATTTCTTTCTTTGACCCTTTATCATTGTCTTGTGTTATGTGTCTGTTTATTCTTTTTCCTTTGAAGTGAAAGACACAGAGATCTATGTTGCTTGGACTCTCAAAATTGCTGCCGTGTTCGGATCCTCCAAAAATGCACTAGTTTTGGAGGATCCGACATGCACCTGTAAATATTTTGAAGAGTCCGAGTAACACAGCTAGAGATAGAAGGATTGAACTATACAGCTATATATACAGCTTGCAAACCATACATGTGTTTTCTCTGTTTTAACTAAAACTTGGCAAATATCTTGTTTTCTCCACCCTATTTTGTAATTTCATGTATTCTGAGTATGTTGATCTAAATAGGACAAAAGGATTGTATATGTTTCTGGTGTTGGATTTTAGGAAGAAAGAGCTGTACTCTTTACCTTGCACAAGATGATCCCTGAATTGTTTGTTTTTTCTTATGAATTATGGATTGATTGATTACTACTTGATACTGATTAGTTGTCCTCTGATTAAAAATTGGAGCTCTTTTTACTCCTATCTGGTCATCTTTAGAATATTTTTTGAACTGTATGTGTTTAAATTGCCAAATTTACTTACGAATAATCAAGAACCATTGAAGGCATATGGTTTTGCCACTTTTTACCATATCAAAAAAGAAAAAAAGAAAACCAGATCTTGCCATGTAGATGTTTCTCAGCAACCTATATGTGGTACACATGTTTAACTTGATTTGACTTTGCAGTTAGATTGAAGTTGAGTGGATACACACATAGGAAAGCTCTCTTGAGATTTTTTTAAGTACTTAATCTCTAGAGTTTATCTGCAACATGATCTTGATTATGGTCTCTGACTTACCTTTTTCTTTGGCCCCATTTCCTTGGGAAGAAAATCTTTCTTTTTGTCTAGCTTTTGTTCAAGAATTATGTGTAGATTTTCTTGAGTTTTAAGGCATAAGTTTCCAAGTGATTTCTCCTTGTGGTGTTTGACATTTTATTTAGCTGAAAGCTCTTGTGCTTATGAGGTGTGGCTTTGTGGCGGATCCATCCAGTGGTGGGTCCTTGTGCCACTTTTATTGACTCAATTATTTTCTTAATCTAGTTTGGGGCCTAGTTTGTTAGAATTAAAGAAATCATCACATATATTTAATATTGTATAGGGCCTTTTTCTTTTTCACCTTCCCCCTTTAATAGCATCATGCAGTTTGATTTGAGAAAACAAACATTGCCTTAAAAAGTTCACATGTTTCTTGTTTGCCATCCATTCTAGTTCTCGTGTTTTAAGTTTACACTTTTTTCCGCGTTCCATCTGTCTTATTCTGAAATCTGACCTTGTTCATCTTGGCATATGTTTAACAGGCATGTTAGCAAACAGAGAATTAAATATGGCCTTAGAGCAGCTTTTCCAAGATCAAAGAGCCGAAGCTACCTTTGATGAACACGATATTTCCTTGGAGAAGTGGAAGCTAGTTGATGATAAGCAAGAAGAAAATCTGTCTGGAGGTTTTGAGTGCAACATTTGCCTGGATCTTGTACATGATCCTGTTGTTACGTTATGCGGTCACCTCTACTGCTGGCCTTGCATCTACAAATGGATACATTTTCAGACCATTTCTTCTGAAAATACGGATAACCAACAGCCACAATGTCCTGTTTGCAAGGCTGAAGTCTCACAGAAAACACTGATTCCACTATATGGTCGCGGCCAAGCTACAAAAGCATCTGAAGGCAAGGCCCCAAATCTTGGTATAATCATTCCACAAAGGCCTCCTAGTCCGAGATGCGGGGGCCACACACTGATAGCAACTACTGATTCAATTACATCACAGCAACATCACCATCGAAATAGTCCACTACAGCCTCCAACACATCAACCTTATATGACCGAACCTATGCTAAGCCCGGGTGGCACGTCAACAGGGGAAATTGTTTATGCACGGATGTTTGGGAACTCATCAACTACTTTGTATACATATCCAAGTTCATATAATCTAGCAGGCAGCAACAGTCCAAGGTTAAGAAGGCAACTATCACACGCTGATAGATCACTTAGCAGAGTCTGTTTTTTCCTATGTTGTTGTTTAGTGACATGTCTTCTCTTGTTCTGACAACTTTCACCCCTTGCTCATACTATGTAATCTATAGTAAAAGAAGAACAGGCGTAGCATTGAATTAAATTTCAAAGGATTGTTGGTGTTGGAGAATAGCCCTAGAACCTTCATTCTTCTCTCAATACTCTAAATTCAACATAAAAAAACTCTCAAGGCTAGCAAGAGAAATCTAGGGTTCTTCACTCTCATCCTCTCCAATTTTCAATGGGTTTCAAGTTAAGTCAAGAAATCAGTCATTCAAGGTATGTAGAGCCATGAATAGGGATTTCTTCCACCCACATGCCCAAATTTCTCCTTAACTTCATGAATTCAATTTCCAAATCAAGTGTGTTAATTTCTAGGGTTTTAACCCAATTTCTTGAAATTATCTATGTTATATTTATAGGTCCAATTCCATCATGTTCTAATGTATGATTTAAGTCTAAGGGGCAGATTTTACATTCAATTTGGTTTTACAATACGACTGAATACAACTTGCAGTCTGATAAGCCTCTAAACATGAAGGGCGAATTGATGGGACAACTTCCCAACTAATCCAACATCCAAAAACTAAAAGAAAAACATAAGGGATGAAAATACAACCCTCAAAACATGAGGACTCACCAAAGCGCTGAGAGCGAATCTGAAACTATCTACGGGTGAGGATGAGCCTGAGAACTGGGACCTGTATCATGAAACTATACAACATAGAAGGTATGCGGTCAGTACGTGGAATGTAAGGAGTATACAAGGTAAGTAAAATAGACATTTAAAAAATATAAGAAATTCATAAATGATCATAAGAGTAGGACATCATGCTCGTATCGTAAATCATAATAACATATCATATGGCTCAAGGTTTTCAAAACATTCGTAACATAACACAATCATAATCATAATAGAAGAGCTTTACTTAACATGAATTGAGCCAACATACATAATCATAACATGCATAAATCATGAGGAATAGTGGGAGATTCTCTTAACCGATATACCCCATATGAGCACATATAAAACCTGACTTATAACCCTAGTCGGGAGGGTGTTCGTACCTTGCCAAGGGTAGAACCATAAAAGTGTAATATTACCATGAAATGGGACATTTGGGCTAGGGACAAACATGAAAGGGGTCCCAACATATCTACGGTGGCACATAGTTCATGAGATCCGGGGCTTAACCTGAGCCCCGAACCTACTCGGTGTTCGATACTACTCTCAAAACATATATAGTGCTCATAATATTACATACATGAGTTTATGGGCTAGTTAAATCATGATAATCGTATACATGCTTGAATGTATGTGATCTAGCCATGACATGAGGTCCGTGAGTTGGCCAAAAATATAATTCATGATTAATAAGATTCATACATACTTGTAGATCATGTATATAGCTTGAATTCCTTAAAAATCATAATGAATAATATAATAAATTCGTAATTTAAAACATAATTCAGGTTGGACTTGTAAAGAACATCAATGGGAAAATAGATCATAAATTGATTCATCATTGGGCATGCTTAATTACGCTTAATTGCTTAGAACTCAAATCAACAATATTATCAATTTAAATCTAGAAAGATAATCAAAATTCGTAGATTATGATAAGATTTCAAAATCACAATACCCATAATTAAATCATTAGATTTTATTTAAATCAAATACAAAATCCCATGAGTTTTTGATAAATTTTAAGTAAAATCATAGAGCAGGAGCATGGGTGTGGAAGGATTCACCCATTGATGACCTTACATACCTGGGATTATCTGGTTCTTAACTTCCCTTGTTAGCCCAAGATGGAATTAGAGGAATTGAGAAAGAACACCTTGAATCACTTTCTAACCTCCTCTCTATACTCTTGCATGCATGAATGAGACTTAACATGAACTTAACCCCGTTAAAAGACCCCATTAATACCTTAAAACGACGTAGTTTAGGCCTTAGGAGTTTAGGAATTACGAAAATACACTTACTAAAATGCAGAAATTTCTGATTGCCAGTCCCCACGAGGGACCTCACAAGTCGTTGCTAGGGGGCATGACTCGTGGTCGGGACCCGTCATGCTCACTGCCCAAAATCACTCAGGGGACCCCATGAATTGTGGTGTCTAACCACGACTTGTGGTCACCACCCGTGACCCCCACTGTCAAAATTCTTGACCAATTATACACCCCAAACCACGGGCGACCTCACGAGTCGTGGGGTATGACCACGACTTGTGGTCATGTCCGTGGCTTCCTCCACCTGAGCCTGCCAACCTTTCTAACCATGAGTCACCTCACGACTCGTGGTCAATCCCCACGACCGACCTCATGGGTCATCTTGAGATCTAGTGCGAATTTTCTATTTTTCTCCATTTTGACTCTCGTGTCTGATCCTTGGGTTCCCGAGGTATAACAATATCTCCCCCTCGGGAACATTCATTCTCAAATGTTATAAACATGTAGAAATTTCAGAAACAAGCTATTACCATATATAAATACTGATCATTTAAGTTGAAAACTGATGGATTGACTACCTCCAAAAAGATCTACATAACTGAATTGAATTCAGACATCACATACATTTACCATATCATAAAAAAAACTTGTGCGCATGAACTGAACATGAAAACTGATTAGAGGTTTAGGGAAAAAACTGATACCTCAAACTGAAACTAAGCCGGTAGAGAACAGGTGTGGGTATCTAGACATCATATCCGCTTTGGCTTCCCAAGTAGCTCCTTCAATATGCTTATTTCTCCATAATACTTTAACTGAAGCTACTTCTTTATTCCTTAGCTTACGAATTTGACGATCTAAGATTTTTATTGGAACTTCTTCACAGCTGAGGCTATCCTTTACACCAACGCTGTCCACCGGGACTACTAAAACTAGATCACCCAAGCACTTTTTCAAGAGCGACACATGAAACAAGGGATGCACAGAAGATAACTCTAATGGCAAGTCCAATTCATACGCTACCTTACCAATTCTTCTCATAACCTAGTAGGGACCAACATATCGGGGACTGAGTTTCCCTTTCTTTCCGAACCGCATGACTCCCTTCATGGGAGATACCTTTAGAAATACTCAATCATCTACCTCAAACTCCAAATCTCTTCTCCTCACATCGACATATGATTTTTGACGACTCTGAGCGGTTTTCAGTCGGTCCTTATCAACTGAACCTTCACCATCGCCTCGTGAACTGAATCTAGCCCTATCATAGCTGCCTCACCAACCTCAAACCATCTGATGGGAGATCTACACCTCTGCCCATAGAGATCCTCGAATGGTGCCATTTGGATACTAGAGTGATAGATGTTATTATAAGCAAACTCGATTAAGGACAAATGATCATTCCAACTACCTTTAAAGTCTATAACACATGCCCTTAACATGTCCTCAAGATTCTGGATTGTCCGCTCCGCCTGGCCATCCGTTTGCGGATGGAATGCTATGCTGAGCTTAACTTGAGTCCCAAGCGCTTTTTGGAAGGACCGCCAAAACTGAGAGGTAAACTAAGTACCTCAGTCTGAAATAATAGACAAGGATACTCCATGAAGTCGAACCAACTCCCGAATATATAATTTGGCATAATCATCCGCTGAATCCGTAGTCTTGACCGGTAGAAAGTGTGCAGCCTTGGTTAACCTGTCTACCACCACCCAAATGGAATCATAGTGTCGACAAGTATGAGGTAGGCCTGTAATGAAATCCATATTAATCTCTTCCCACTTCCAAGTGGGAATGTCAATATCTTGAAGTGCGTCTCCCGGCCTTTGATGTTCGACCTTCACTTGCTGACAGTTTGGACATTTGGCTACGAACTCTGCAATATCCTTCTTCATACCATCCCACCAATAGATTCCTCGCAAGTCCCGATACATCTTCGTGGATCCCATATGGATAGAATATCTAGTACCATGTGCCTTATGCAATATCCGGACTCTCAATTCATTAACGTTTGAGACACATAGGCGACCCTGATATCGTAACACATCATCTCCCCTTTGGGAGAAAACCTCCATCTTTTGACTCCGCACCGCTTCCTTCAGCTTCCTCAAAATCAGATCCTCATCTTTCTTAGATTTGACATCAACCACTAAGGACGATTCTGACCCATTCTGCACAACGCCGCCGCCATTGGTCGAGTCGATCAATCTAACTCCCAACCTTGCCAGCCGGTGGACCTCCTTCACCAATTCCTTCTTTCCCTCATCCACGTGGTACACACTCTCCATAAAGAGACCACTAAGTGCATTTGCCACCACATTAGCCTTGCCCGGGTGGTAAAGAACATTCATATCATAGTCCTTTAATAACTCCAACCACCTCCTTTGCTGAAGATTGAGATCCTTCTGCGTGAACACATATTGAAAGCTCTTGTGATCCGTGAACACGTAAATGTGGATCCCATACAAGTAATGCCCCCATATCTTCAATGCAAACACCACCGCGGCCAACTCAAGATCATGGGTCGGGTAATTCTTTTTGTGAACTTTCAGCTGTCGAGAAGCATATGCTATTACTTTCCCATGTCGTATCAACACACATCCCAGTACAACTCTCGAAGCATCACAATATACAACAAAGCCATCCGTACCCTCGGGTAAAGTCAACACTAGTGTTGAATTTAGTCGGATCTTCAATTCCTAGAAGCTTCCCTCAAAAGCCTCCGACTATTGGAACTTCACCTTCTTCTGAATCAACTTGGTCAAAGGTGCCGTAATAGATGAGAAACCCTTAACAAATCTCTGATAGTAACCTGCTAGGTTGAAGAAACTTCGAATTTCTGAAGGACTCACCGGTCTAGGCCAATTCTTCACCGCCTCGATTTTCTGAGAATCTACTATTATTCCCTCGCCTGATACTACATGGCCCAAAAATGCTACCAAGTTCAACCAGAACTCGCACTTGCTAAACTTGGAATACAATTGACGATCTTTGAGGGTCTGAAGCACTACTCTCAAATGAGCGGCATGCTCCTCCTCGCTCCGGGAGTATATAAGGATGTCATCAATGAACACAATCACGAACATGTCTAGATACGGCTTGAACACCCTGTTCATTAGATCTATAAAAGCTGCAGGAGAATTTTTTAGTCCAAATGACATAACTACAAACTCATAATGGCCATACCGGGTCCTGAAGGTTGTCTTTGGGATATTACTCTCCCAGACTCTGAGTTGGTGATACCCAGACTTGAGATCTATCTTCGAGAAACACCTGGCACCTTGGAGCTAGTCAAATAAATCATCAATCCTGGGCAAGGGGTACCTGTTCTTGATAGAGACCTTATTCAACTGCCGATAATCAATACACATTCGAAAGGACCCATCCTTCTTTCGAACAAAGAGAACCGGTGCACCCCTTGGAGACTTGCTCGGTCTAATGAAACCATTATATAATATGTCCTTCAACTGTTCTTTTAGCTCTTTTAGCTCGGCTGGAGTCATCTTGTAAGGAGGAGTGGAGATAGGCTGCATATCGGGCAATATATTAATATCGAAATCAATTTCTCTCTCCGGAGGAACACCTGAAAAATCATCAGGGAAAACCTCTGGATACTCACACACCACTGGAACTGACTGAATAGTCGGGGTCTCGGACTCTACATCCTTAACCCTAACTAGGTGGTACATGCAACCGTTAGAGATCATTTTCCTGGCCTTATGGTATGAAATAAATCGACCCGCTAGTACAGACCCTTCCATTCCAGAACTGACTCACCTGGAAATTAGAATTCCACCGCACGGGTCCTACAATTAATCGAAGAATAACAAGCAAACAACCAATCCATACCCAAGATGATATCAAAGTCAGTCATGGACAACTCGTCTAAGTCTGCAGAGGTAACCTTATGTAGCACTGTGATGGGACATCCTCTATATACCCGCCTATATACCACTGATTCACCGACTGGAGTAGATATGGAGAACGGTTCTGACAGAATTTCAGGACTAACTCCAAAATTACTAGCAATGTAAGGGGTCACGAAAGAAAAAGTATCTCCTGGATCTAACAAAGCATAAGAGTTAATATGGAAGACTTGCAACATACCCGTGACCGCATCTGGTGAAGCCTCCTGCTCCTGGCGAGGTATTAGGGCATACAACTTGTTTTGGCGCTGACCACCTGTTGAACTAGTGGAGGCACCCTGCTGAGGGGGTCGTGCTGCTGGAGCGTTAGAACTAGCTGCAGGGCAATCTCTGATCCTGTTTCTGGGTTTGCCACACCCGAAACAAGCATTCGCACCGACCAAGCACCTCCCGGGATGATTCTTGTTGCACTTTGCACAAACTGGAAATGTGCGCTCCACCTACATGCTACCATGATCCCTTGGGCCTATAGCCCTGCTCCTGTGGTCTCCCCTGAACCTAGATAGCATGCTGGCTGATGATGGAGATGGAGTAATGGACCTGTGCTGGGACTGCTGACATGGTCCACCCCTTGTCCTGGCCTGAGAAACCCTATAGCTGTCGGTCCTGGCCTGAGAAACCCTATAGCTGTCGGTCCTGGCCCTCTTGGCCTCTCTCTGCCTCCTGTAGAACAACTCCATCTGCTGTGCATGCAATACAATACTGGAAAATCAATGTCCCAGTGAAGCATGGCGATCCGACAATCCTTGTCCAAATAATTTGCTACCCCATGCACAAAATGGCTCACCCGCGCCCGCTGATCCACCACCAACTCCAGAGCATATTTAGATAACCAGGTGAACTCCAATGCATACTACTGGACAAACATGTTACCCTGCTTCATATTAACAAACTCAGTTACCTTAAGCTCTCTCATCTCCCGAGGGAAGAACCGATCCATGAATGTAGTGTGAAACTCATCCCAACCTATCGGGCCTTCACCTGCAGCCCTAGCATCCCTCCATTTCTTAAACCATATATGTGCTACCCCCTTTAACTGGTAGGAGGTCAAGTCGACGCATTCCCCATTGTTCACCCCCAAAACCTTGGTGATTTTCATAATCTCCTCTATAAAATCATGTGGATCCTCGTCCATCCTTAACCTCGTGAACTCTAGAGGGATCATGCTCAAGAAATCCCTAACCCTAACCCTAACTGCATTCCCATTCTGAGGGAAATGCACCACCGTCTGATTCTGGAACTGGGCAGTCATGGCCTGTGTCAGCATTTCAATCATTGCCTTAAACTTGGTGTGGGCAGCTGGCTCTAGTGCGTGCTCCTCATGAATGGGTGGAGCTGGCTAATGCTCACCATCAGGGGCACCCTCATGATCATTGCCATTACTATTTGTCCTAGCATTTACTCGATGTAGAGGCATGATTATGCAAATGCGAATAACATGAATTAGAAGAGTAAAAGACGTTCATCGCACAACATAGATCATTAAAAAAGGGAACATTTCCTAAACGTCTAGTAGCCTATTCGTCATAAATGTGACACGCTTAACACCCATGAAAAAACTCTACTTAACATGGCTTTCATACTCCCTAGGACACTTCAAAACCTATGGCTCTGATACCAAGTTTGTCATGACCCAAACGTATACTCGGATCGTAGACACGGTACAAGGAAACCCGAGAGACCCCAAGTCGACCCATGACATGAGAATACATCTATTTCAATCATATGAACGGAAGACTTAACATATATGAACATAAGCATAACATCCAAAGGGAAATATCAGTACAAGACTTATACAATACGACTGAATACAACTTGCAGTCTGATAAGCTTCTAAACATGAAGGGAGGATTGATAGGAAAACTCTCCAACTAATCCAACATCCAAAAACTGAAAGAAACAACATAAAGGACGAACATACAACCCTCGAAACATGAGGACTCACCAAAAGCGCTGAGTGCGAATCTGAAACTATCTACGGGTGAGGATGAGCCTGAGAACTGGGACCTGTATTATGAAATGATACAACATGGAAGGTATTCGGTCAATACGTGGAATGTACTGAGTATGCAAGGTAATTAAAACGGACATTTAAAACATATAATAAATTCATAAATGATCATAAGAGTAGGACATCATGCTCTATCGTAAATCACAATAACATATCATATGGTCAAGGTTTTCAAAACATTCGTAACATAACTTAATCATAATCATAATAGAATAGCTTTACTTAACATGACTTGAGGCAACATACATAATCATAACATGCATAAATCATGAGGAACAGTGGGAGATTCTCTTAACCGACATTCCCCATATGAGCATACATGAAGCCGACTTGTAACCCTAGTCGGGAGGGTGTTCGTACCTTGTCAAGAGTAGAACCATAAAAGTGTGATATCACCATGAAAAGGGGCCATTTGGGCCAGGGACAAACATGTAAAGGGTCCCAACATACCTACAGTGGCATGTAGTTCATGAGATCCGGGCTTAACTTGAGCCCTGAACCTACTCGGTGTTCGATACTACTTCCAAAACATATATAGTACTCATAATAATACATACATGAGTTCATGGTCTAGGTAAATCATGATAATCATATACATGCTTGAACATATGTGATCTAACCATGACATGAGGCCGTGAGTCGGCCAAAAAACATAATTCATAATTAATAAGATTCATACATACTTGTAGATCATGTATATAACTTGAATTCCTTAAAAATCCTAATAAATAACATAATAAATTTGTAATTTAAAACATATTTCAAGCTGGGCTTGTAAAGAACATCAATCGGAAAATAGATCATAAATTGATTCATTATGGGGAATGCTTAATTAAGCTTAATTGCTTAGAACTAAAATCAACAATATTATAATCAAAATTCATAGATTTTGATAAGATTTCAAAATCACAAAACCCATAATTAAATCATTAAATTTTATTTAAATCAAATACAAAACCTCACAAGTTTTTGATAAATTTTAAGTAAAATCATAGAGTAGGAGCATGGTATGGAAGGATTCATCTATTGATGACCTTACATACGTGGGATTATCTGGTTCTTAACTTCCCTTGCTAGCCCAAGATGGAATTTAGAGGAATTGAGAAAGAACACCTTTAATCTCCTTCTAATCTCCTCTCTATACTCTTGCATGCATGAATGAGGCTTAACATGAACTTAAACCCCTTAAAAGACTCCATTCAAACCTTAAAACGACGTAGTATAGGAATTACGAAAACACCCTTACTAAAAATGTAGAAATTTCTGGTTGTCAGTCCTCACGAGGGACCTCACGAGTCGTTGCCAGAGGGCATGACTCGTGGCCGAGACCTGTCATGCTCACTTTCCAAAATCACTCAGGGACCCCACGAATCGTGGTGGCTGACCACGACTCGTGGTCATCACCCGTGACCCCCACTGCCCAAATCCTTGACCAACTACACACCCTAAACCACGGACGACCTCACGAGCCATGGGGTCTGACCACGACTTGTGGTCATGCCTGTGGCCTCCTTTACCTGAGCCTGCCAACCTTGCTAACCACGAGTCACCTCACGACTCGTGGTCACTCCCCACGAGTGACCTCAAGGGTTATCCTGAGATCTGGTGCAAATTTTCAATTTTTCTCCATTTTGACTCCCGGGTCTGATCCTTGGGTTCCCGAGGTATAACAAGTCGTAGTCAACCCCAAAAACTGTTAGGTCACCCATGGTCAGGGATTGCTGAAGGAAGAGGATGCATGGGGCAGTACATTTAACGGGTCCACACCACGACTCGTTGGGTAGCACCACGAGTCGTGGTGACCCCAGTTGGTTTTCTGGCAGTGTAGAGGACGAGTGGTGATCACGAGTCGTGTTCACTAGTAACGACTCATGGTGTTGCCCGTGGTGAGTTCCAGGTGAAGCTTTTGCAATTCACTTTACGACTGTGGCAACGACTCGTGGTCAAAGGTAACGACTCGTCCAGTCCCTCGTTGGGACTGGCAGTCTGTTTTCCTCTACGAATTTAATAAGGGCTTATCTAGAATTCCTAGGATACTAAGGCCTAAACTACATCATTTTAAGCTATGAATAGTGAGTTTTAAGAGGGATAAGTTCATTCTATGCTATTCCTATTCACGCATGCAAACTTATAAGTCTAGAAAGGTGATCAAGCTTAATTTCTTCATGTTTTCATCAATTCTTCCTTGGGAAATCAAATGAGTTATAGAATTAGATTCTCTTAGGTATGTAGGTTTATGAATGGGTGAATGTGTTCACACCCATGCCCAATCTCTCTCTAATTCATGAAATTCTATTGATAATCCTATGGGGTTTTATCCCAATTCTTATGAAATCCTTATGATCTATCTATGAGTTAATTCCTCTCATGTATAACTTCATGTTTTATGAATCATGGGCAGATCTTATAACTATTTAGATTTAAATTTTCTACAAAACTATGCCCAATTATGTATGTTTCATGATAAATCAAGTTATGATTCTACTTTGATTTTGATGTTCATTAACCCATTAAGATTTATGACTTATGATATGATTTCACTCAAATTCTCATCATGAATTTATAAATATCAAGTATATACATATTTTACAAGTATGCATGAACTTCATGATTTATGATTATGGCCGACTCATGGACCTTACTTTCATGGCTAGTTCACGTAATTCAAGCATGCTTATGATTATCATGATTTTAACTAGCCTATGAATCTCATGCATATTATTATATGAACACTATATATATTTTGAGAGTAGTATTTAACACTGAGTATACCCGAGGTCCAAGTATGCCCCGAGTATCAGAACTACGCGCCAAGGTATGGCCCCGATGGGACCTCCATGATACTATCCCCTTGGCCCAAATGGGCCCTCTGTTGTGATATCACTCCTCTTTCATGGTTCTACCCTTGGAAAGGTACGAACACCCTCCGGACTAGGGGTTTACAGGTAGGGCTCCATGTGTTCTCATATGGGGTATGTCGGTTATAAGAATCTCCCACTATTCCTCATGATTTATGTATGATTATAATTAGATACTTTGGCTCAAGTCATGCTTAATAAAGCTCTTCTCTTATGATTATGATTATGATTATGAATGATTTATGAATATTTTGAAAACCTTGAGCCCTATGTTTACATTATGATATTTATGTTACGATCATGCTGTCCCACTCTTATGAACTTTTATATATTTTAACTGTTTGTTTTACTTACCTTGTATATTCGGTACATTCCACGTACTGATCACATACTCTATGTTGTATTGTCTCATGATACAGGTCTGAGGGATCTTTCTCAGCAGCATCCTTAGCCCCTGCTTCCCACTCAGACCTATCCAACTAGCATCAGTGAGTCCTCATCCTCCGAGGATATTCATTATCCGTGGTTATTATGTCTCTCTTCAATTTCAGACTTGTCAGGTTAGTTGTGGGTGTTGTCCCATCAACCCATCAGATATGTTAGAGGCTTTCAGACTTCGCGTAGTAATAAGCTTGTCATGTATGATGTAAACTTAGTTATGATATTATGTTATGTTTAGACTTCCGTTATGTTTATTATGTTAATTTTTTCACTTTTATTGATTGAGTTAGATGTATGTTCATGCCATGGTTCGACCTGGAGTCTCTCGAGGCTCCTTTTCCCGTGTCTCAATCCGGACCTATGTTCGGGTCGTGACATGAATATAATGTTTATGAACTCTCAACTTATGATTCCATGATTTTGACTTGTGAAGTCTATTTCAAGTATGCATGATTTTTAGGATTTGGGCAAGCCCATGCAAGTTAAGTATGCTTATTATGATTTTAGCCAACGCTAGCAAGATCAGTTTATGATATGATTTGGAGTCAAGACTCTCAAATGTTCAGATTCAAGCTATGTTATGAGAATATGACTATATGAGAAAAATGCATATTTTGGGAGTAATATCTACCACCGAGAAGGCTAGGGGTTTCGAGGTTCCCCCGTCTCATAAACTACGCGCCAACATAGGTATATATTTGAAACATCTCAAGAGAGTGCTTACCCCACTCAAGGGCACACCGTAATATAACACCTTATTCATCCTTTGCTCTGACAAGGCTTAGGATGACTCTCCTCCACGTGGGCAAGACGTGAGATCATCATGCACTCACACATGTTGGTTGTCAGTTATGACGAGTCTCTCATTGTTCCTTATGATTTCAATTACTCATGTTCATGACTTGTGATATCCTTTTTATAGCATGTTTGACCCAATGATTAGTTTACAAGTTTTAATTACGATTTCAAGCATGACAAGTCATATGATTTCTAATTATAAACCTTGGATCATTATATTCAGATTATGATGAATAATTTATGATTATGAATATCTCAGATATGTGGTCTTTATAATGGAAACCTTACTCTCATGATTTATTTGATTTATATGTATGATTTCAACTAACGTTTTACTGAGCATGTTTTATTTACCTTACATACTCAGTACATTCAAAGTACTGACTGCATACTTTATGTTATATTGTCTCATGATATAGGTTTAGGAGATCCCTCCCAGTCTCATCACTAGCTCGCGCCCGCTCAGTTGAGCTCCATCCTACTATGGGTGAGTTCTCATCACACGAGGACATCTATCAGTTTAGGCTTGTTATGTTTGTTTAGTTTCAAAATTAGAGATAGCTGGGGGCTTGTTCTTGCATCTCATCAGACAATAGAGGCTTTTCAGATATAGACTTAGTATGATCAGCTTTTGTGTTTAGTGTTGGGATATAGTTGATTGATATATGCTTTAGGATATTTAGTCTTCCGCTTATTCATGCTCATATTGTTTTCCATTTGATTATGCTTTTAAGTCATGCTATGAATGTACATGGGTTAGCTTGAAGCCATTCATGGTTCTAGGTCTCGTGTCTCGATCCGGGGTCCCAACTCGGGTCGTGACACCCTGAAGCATTCAAAGTACCTGAAGCATACAAAAGTTTCCAAGAAACTTGTTCAATAAAGCTTCAAAAATCCTTATACAGATTGAAACAATCAGCACAGATGTGGTACAATTATCTTAGCAAATATTTTCTAAAGAAAGGGTACAAAAATGACCCTATTTGTCCTCGTATATTTTTATAAGATGGTTTGAATATGAATTTGTTATAATAGATGTGTATGTTGAAGACTTGAACATCCTTGGAACTCCTAAAGAGCTTTCAAAAGGTATTGAGTGTTTGAAGAAACAATATGAAATGAAAGATCTTAGTAAGACAATTTTGTCTTGGCCTACAAATTTAGCGTTTAACAAATGGAGTATTTGTCCATCAATCAACATACAGTAAAAAGGTTTTAAAGCAATTTTATATAGATAAATCATATCCGTTGAGTAACCAATGGTTGTGAGATTGCTTGACATACATAAATAAAGATCCATTTCGACTCAAGAAAATGATGAAGAGCTTCTTGGTGATGAAATGCATATCTCAGTGTATTTAGGACATTAATGTATCTTGCCAATCACAATCAAATATTCATTTTGGAAAGATTCAGCTCCTACCCAATAAGAAGACATTGAAATGGTGTTAAACATATATTTATATATCTTCGAAGAACCATTGAAACGAGATTATTTTACTCTAATGAATGCAAGTCAGAAATAATTGGTTATGCAGATGTAGGGTATTTGTCTGATCCACATAAAATTGATCTGAGATGATCTATTTGTTTACATATGGAGGCACAACTATATCTTGGTGTTCAATGAAGCAAACAATAGTTGCCACTTCTTCAAATCATGTAGAAATAATAGTCATCCATGAAGCAAGTCGGGAGTGTGTTCGGTTGAGGTTAATGACTCAATATATTAAGAAAATATATTAAGAAAATCTATGGTTTTCCTTTGGTAAAGGATATTCCAACTGCACTATATGATGACAATGCTGCATGTATAGCTCAATTGAAGGGAGGGTACATTAAATTAAAGGAGATAGATAAAAATACATTTCACCAAGATTTTTTGAACACATTTTACCAAGATTCTTTTTAACTCTTAATCTTGATAAGAAAGGTGAAATAGATGTTCAACAAATTTTCTTGGTTGATAATTTAGCGGATTTGTTCACTAAAGCATTACCAAAGTTAATATTTGAAAAGCTTGTATATAAGATTGGGTTGCGTCGTCTCTAAATTAAATGATGTTTACATCGGGAGAGTAAAATACGCATTTCACTCTTTTTTCCTTAGTGTAGGTTTTACCCCCAATGGGTTTTACTGGCTAGGTATTTAACGAGGTAGCAAATAATGTGTAATACAAGATATGTGTACTCTTTTTCCTTCACTAGGATTTTTTTCATTGGATTTTTTATTAGTAAAATTTTAACGAGGCACATTATCTATGGACATCCAAGAGGGAGTGTTATGAATACAATAAATTGTGGCTGTCCATTTAATATGGATACAATGAATTATGGCTGTCCATTTAATCTTGTACATCACATACACGAATCACTTATATTCATATGTATCTCTTTAATATATAAATTCATTCTTTGCCTTTAAGGATGTATTTTGTAATTATAAATAGAGCACTTTAGGTTCATGAAAAGGATACGCTTGAAAAGACTTAGAAACACTTGATACTTGGAAGAACATTTGTAAAATACATGGAAGAAATAAAAAAAATTGTGTCTTCTCTCTGCACTCTCTTCTCTTATCTTTATCTACATGCTTTGGCTATATTTCTAGACTTATTTTCTTTCTTAATCTTACAATAAAAAATAAAATATTCTTCTCCATACTAAACATACCCACTATTTTGAAAAATTGTTCTTTTTGTGCTATTATAAAAATATTTCTCTACTTAAGTATTTTATGTTTTTGTTAATTGTTGTATTTAACAACCATGACAATAATTTTATCATACATATAGAAATTAAAATGGACCAATTTCATATAAACATATAGACATTATGATGTGCCAGTTTACTATCGAGTATGTGTTTATTCCAAAGATTTAACTTCTACTCTTAAAAATGAAGAATATCTTTTCAAATTTATTTGAAAACAATTCTATGTACGTTTATGTTTCACAATAATAGTAAATAAAATATAGGGTCAAACAATCCCCAATGTGATATACACGTGCAATGCACGTGTCGTGAAATTAGTACCACAAAAAGGATTGGATTAGTTATTCCTTCAACAGATTAAGAATTTTCTTCTTTAGAGAAAAGAATGAGGAGATACAAGAAAATAATTTATTATACAAAAAGATAAATTTATCTGAAAAACACTTAACTCTTTTGATAGCTTCTTTTAGTTGAAGCTCTAATGTGGAGTTAATTTTCCCCTTACATCCTATATAC
>JACEIK010011155.1:3375-16210 GCA_018107945.1 Datura stramonium
TAGGTTGAAATTGCCAATGTATGGAGCTCAATGTGAAGATAATGGTCCTAATCTTGAAGATAAATGTTAAGGGATGGATTATGGATGATGAGACAAGCTAAAAACAACATTTGGAATCAACTCCGTTCCATGGAGAAGCATTGGGGTGTTCAACAACATTCCACAGAGCAAAGAATTAATTTATATAAGCAGGGGCTACCAAACAGTGAGCCTGCGTGATTGCTCCGTGTCACGGAGCTTGATCTCCGCGTTAAGCTCCATGCCATGGAGGCAAATCTCCGCAATGGGCAGCCTACAATGGAGCTGTTTCACCACAGGCCAAATTTTGCATTTTCAAACTTATTATAAATTGAACCCTTAGCTTCTAAAATCATTTATCACGAAATATTTTTGGAAACCCATAAAGGAGCGAAGGGAGAGGTGAAGAACTCTACCTAGGGCTCATTATTTTGCATTCTCTTTTAACTATTCATGTAAGTACATTATTCTAATCATGTTTTTGAGTATTTGTATGAACATGAGTGGCTAAAACCCTTCCTCTAGGGTTGAGGCTACATAATATGATTGTAAATTCATGAATTCTTCATTGGTTTGAGTTTTAGTTGTTGTTTTGTCTTACATTCATTATTATTAATGTTTTTATGCTTGAGCACCATGAAAAAACAACGCGTTAAGCTTAGGTAAAAGCTTGAAAGAGTAACCCTAGGCTAGAACATAAGAATGTAGGGAGAAAGTTCTTATCTGTATGATAGGATTCGCAGTTAGGGTAGAAATTATACCTAATTTGCCTTTCTTGGTTGATAAAAGGGGATGAGCTAGACACCGACTTAGAATTGTCACATCACCACTCATAGAAGTAGTTGTGAAGATAAGTCTGGTTAAATGATTAGAGGTACGAAAGTCCATAATCAAGGGCACAAACTCTATAAACCACATCCATATAGTTAAATTGCTCACGAATGAGGAAGATGTAGGTGTGAGACTAGTTTTTCATGTTTAGAGGCTCGAAAGACCATGAACATAGCATTTTAATTATGTGAGACAACTGTTGAAGTTTTCATACTCGAACCATTGTGAATTGTAGCATTTCTTGATTATTAGGCCTTAACTCTAGTTGCTTCTTATAGTGCTTCTTGACTATTTGGTGATCACCCCTAAACTTAATTAGAATTTACCTAAAATTTCTATAATCAACACTTGTGAAGGTTAATTTTACATTTGAACTTGAATATTTGGTGATTAGTCCAGTCCCCGTGGGTTCGACATCTGGCTCTAAAAAGGGCCACTATATTACTTGTACGACCGCGTACGCTTGCAAGTGTGCTGGAGCACAAACACAGGCCCCACCAGGCCTAGAGGATTTCGTGCCGGAGTAGGTTACCAATGTTGAGTTTAGGATAGCCATTCAGATGTTGGCACAGGTGTTGACTGCTCAGGTCAATCAGCAAGCAGTGGCTCATGTTCCCAGAATGGAAATACAATGGCGGCTAGAGTTTGAGATTTTCTCAGGATAAATCCCCATGAGTTCCTTGGGTCGAGAGTAGAGGAGGACCCACACGAGTTCATAAAGGAGATCCAGAAGATCACCTAGATTATGGGGGTGAATGGGAAGGAGTGTGCAGAGTTAGCCATCAATTGAAAGGAGTCACTCATATATGTATAGGCAGTGGAAGGATAGCCAGGGAGTCAGAGCGGGCCCCGTTGGTTGGGATGAGTTTCTTACCGCATTCTTAGACCGATTCTTTCCCTGGGAGATAAGGGAAATCAAAGTGGTTGAGTTCATGAATCTAAAATAGAACAACACTACTATCTAGGAGTACACTCTTGAGTCACCCAGTTGTCCAAGTATGTGCATAAGATGGTGGCCGATCAGAGGGCTCGGGTGAGTAGGTTTGTGAATGGAGTACCTGATTATTTGGTCAAGGACTACAGGACTGCTATGCTCTATCAGGACATGGACTTCTCCTGATTGGTCTTGTATGGCCAGCAATTGGAGGCAGTGTATATGAGGAAGAGGGAGAGAGAGGCTAAGAGCTCTAGGATAGACAGTTTTAGGTTTTACCAACAGAGGTCTAGTGGCAGACATCGTTAGCAATCCCACCATCGATCATCAGCCCCAACACCATAATCATCTAGTGTGCCATCCAGGTCTAGGCGCAATTAGATGGTAAGGACATTAGGTTCTCGAGGTCAGGGGAGCAGATTAGTAGAGCCTAGAATTTCAATTTGCGGCAAGTTTGGCAGAAAGCACCCCGGAGAGTGCTTAGCGGGTTCAAGTGCATGTTACGGGTGTGTGAAGCCCATGCATTTTCTTAGATATTATCCAGCAGCCAAACAGGGCCATGGTAGAAGTCGTGACCCAGCTTCCAGTTCAGTAGCTCCACCAACACTCTCAGCTTAGCAGGGTGCATCCACCAGGGCAGGTGGTGGTCAGCGTCAGAACAGGCTTTATGCCTTATCATCATGTTAGGAAAAGGAGGTCTCCCCAGATGTGGTCATTGGTATGTTATGAGTATTCCATATTGATGTTTATGCAATATTAGATCCAGGGGCTACCTTATCTTTTGTGACTACTTATGTTGCTATTAGTTTTGAATTCAGTCCCAAAATCCTATCAGAACCCTTCTCAGTCTCTACTCTAGTTGGTGACTCAGTTATAGCTCGACGAGTGATAGAAAAATTGCCCTGTCATGATCCTTCAAAAAGTCACCTCAGCCAATCTAGTAGAGTTAGACATGACTAATTTTGATGTTTATATTTGGTATGGATTGGTTTCATGCATGTTATGCTTCAGTGAATTGTAGAACCCGTGTGGTAGAGTTTTAATTTTTCGGTGAGTCATTCCTAGAATGGAAGGGTAGTTTAGCTTTGCTTGTAGGTCACTTCATTTCCTACCTTAAGTCTAGAAATATGATTCCCTAAAGTTGTGTTTACCATCTAGTCTGGGTTAAGGATGCTACATCCGAGCCCTCGACACTTTAGTTTGTTCTTATAGTATGTGAGTACCCCGAGGTGTTCCCAGATGACCTACCAGGAGTTCCCCCCGAGCGGGAGATTGACTTTGGTATTGACCTTCTTCCCGATATGCAACCTATATTTATTCCTTAGTATATAATGGCTCCACTGAGCTAAAGGACTTAAAAGAGTAGTTGAAGGATCTCTTAGATAAGGGCTTCATCAGATTTAGTAGGTCCCGTGGGGTGCACCAGTTCACTTTGTTCGAAAGAAGGATGGATCTATTCGTATGTGCATTGACTACCGACAGTTGAGCAAGGTTACAATTAAGAACAAGTATCCCCTCCCTTGGATTGATGACTTGTTGGACCAGCTTCAAGGTGCTAAGTGTTTCTCAAAGATAGACCTCAGGTATGGTTATCACCAGCTCAGAGTTAGGGAGAGTGACATCCTGAAGATAGCATTTAGGACTCGGTATGATCACTATGAGTTTGAAATTATGTCTTTGACTAACGACTTCTCCAACAGCTTTTATGGGTTTGATGAATAGGGTGCTCAAGATGTACTTGGATATGTTCGTGATTTTCTTCATAGACGACATCCTCATATACTCTTAGAGAGAGGAGGAGGATATCGCTCATTAGAGGATCATGCTACAGACTCTCAAGGATCGCTAGTTGTTTGCTAATTCAACAAGTGTGAGTTTTGGCTGAACTCAGTAGCATTTTTAGTCCATGTGGTGTTAACCGAGGGTGTGTAGGTAGACTCCCAAAAGATAGAAGCTGTAAAGAATTTCCCTAGACTAGTTAATCCTTCGGATATCAGGAGTTTCTTGGGTTTAGTTGGCTATTACAGGAGTTTTGTTGAAGGATTTTCATCCATTGCAGCACTGTTGACTAAGTTGACCCAGAAGAAAGTTAAAATTTTAGTGGTCGGATGCCTATGAGAAGAGTTTTCAAGAGTTAAAGACTAGACTTACTTCAGCCCCAATATTGACCCTATCCGAGGGTACAAATGAATTTGTTGTGTGTTGTGATGCCCCTAGGGTTGGTGTTGAATGTGTGTTNAAATTGGGTAACTCTCTTTCCGTGAGGGCACATGTTTAATGAAGGGTAGCATGTTAAAGTCATTACGTATAACTCTAGACAACTTAAGACTCATGAGAAGAATTAACCAACGCATGATCTAGAATTGGCAACCGTGGTGTTTGCATTGAAGATTTGGAGGCACTACTTGTATTAGGTACATGTAGATGTGTTTACAGACAACAAGAGCCTATATTATGTGTTCACTCAGAAGGACCTGAATTTTCAACAAAGGAGGTGGTTAGAGCTTCTTAAGGACTATGACATGAGTGTCCTTTAGCATCTGGGCAAGGACAATGTAGTGACGGATACTCTTAGAAAGATATCCATGAAGAATGTTTCTCATGTGAAGGATGAAAGGAAAGAGTTAGTGAAGGATGTCCTTAGGCTTGCTCGTTTAGGAGTTCACCTTGTTGATTCGATGGATGATGGTGCCATTGTTCAGAATAGTTCAGAATCCTCGTTGGTGACTGACATCAAGGCTAGACAAGATGAGGATCCTATTTTTGTAAAGATGAAGGAAGCGGTTTAGAATCAAAAGGTAGAAGTATTCTCCCAAGGGGAAGATGGAGTACCTAAATTTCGTGGTCGTTTCTGTGTACCGAGCGTTGATGACTTAAGGAAATGAATTTTTCATGAGGCTCATAGTTCCCGACATTCTATACATCCAGGTGCCACCAAGATGTACCGTGACCTATGGGAAGTCTATTGGTGGAATAACATGAAGAAAGACATAAAGAGTTTGTGGCTAGGTGCTCGAACTGTCAACAAGTGAAAGTTGAGCATCAAAGACCTGGAGGTCTGCTAAAAGGCATCAGTATCCCTACTTGAAAGTGGGAAGAGATCAATATGGACTTCATTACAGGGTTGCCTCATACTCGTCGACAGTATGACTCTATTTGGGTGATTGTAGACAGGTTGACTAAAGTAGCTCATTTCTTACCATTCAAAACTACCGATTCAACGGAGGATTATGCTAAATTATATATTTGGGAGTTAGTCTGGTTACATGGAGTTCCCTTGTCCATCATACCAGATAGAGGTACTTAGTTCACCTCACAATTTTGGAAGTCATTTCAGAAGGGACTTGGTACTCAGGTCAATCTTAGCACATCTTTTCACCCGCATACGGATGGTCAGGCTGAATGGACCATTCAGACTCTGGAGGATATGTTGAGAGCATGTGTTATTGACTTCAAAGGTATTTGGGATGATCATTTACCTCTTATCGAGTTTTCTTAGAACAACAGTTACCACTCCAGTATTCAGATGGCTCTGTTTGAGGCTCTTTATGGGCGAGATGTAGATCGCATATTGGTTGGTTTGAGATAGGCAAAGATAGTTTATAGGACCAGATTCAGTTCATGAGGCTATGAGGAAAGTTCAACTTATAAGGGAAATTCTAAAAATAGCTCAAGTCGTCAAAAGTCATATGCTGATATTAGAGAAGAGAGCTTGAGTTTGAGGTTGATGATTGGGTGTTCTTGAAGGTATCTCCCATGAGAGGGTAATGAGGTTTGGAAAGAAAGGGAAGATTAGTCCCCAATATGTTGGTCCCCATCGAATTGTAAGACGTGTTGGAAAAGTGGTCTATGAGTTAGAGCTACCAGCAGAGTTGGCTTCGGTACATCGGGTCTTCCATATATCATTGTTAAAAAAGTGCATTAGTGATCCAACTTTGGTTTTTCCAATGGACAGCGTAGGTGTGAAGAATAACCTTAGCTATGAGGAGGTGCCAGTTGAGATCCTTGATCGTCCTGTTCGAAAGTTGAGAAACAAAGAAGTAGCTTCAGTAAAGGTTCTGTGGAGGAATTAGATTGTTATGGGAGCTACTTGGGAAGCCGAAGCAGATATGATGGCTAGATACCCGCATTTATTCCTCTCCGATTTAGCCCCAGCATGAGGCATCAGTTTCCTACCTTAGTACTCTATTCAGTTTCATGTCTAGTTCATGTCTCTCTGTTTCATTTATGTCAGTGCATGTATGTATGATTCATGAACTCAGTCCAATCATGTATATCAGTTTGGAGTCAGTCACTCCATCAGTTTTCAGCTTCAAATATTTAGTATTAGGGATTGCAGTTACTTTTCCCAGCATTTTAGTATGTTTACCCACATTCGAGGATGACTGTTCCCAAGGGGGAGATGTTGTAATAACCTAAAAGTTTCTAAGATCAAACCTGAGGGTTTAAGCGAAGAAAGCAGGAAAAAATTTCACTGGGCTACAGGACGACCCATTAAGTGACCTGTGAAGTGATTAACGAGTCCTGATGTGGCTCATGAAGAAAGAGAGAATATTGTAGAATGAAAGTGTTTCGAGGGCTTGGTGATGGATGGGACGGCTAGTTGTCCAGTGGGTAACGACTCGTCCAGTGGCTCACCCCAAGAGTCTTGGTCAGGGGGGTCTTCAAGGATGGTGTCATGAGTCGTGGTGTCACTTCACGACTTATCCAGTGGGTCATAGTCAAGATGGCCAGGTTGGAGGCTGAGTTTCCAGTTAAGGTAATGAGAGAGGACAATGAGTCGTCCTCTAGTGTAACAACTCGTGATTTCCCTCATTGTGACTAGCAGAGTTATTTTTTCTGCGGAATTAGTAAGGGTATTTTCATAATTCCTGAGCTCCTAAGCCTTAAACTACGTCGTTTTAAGATATGTTAGGAGAGTTTTAAGAGGGGTTAGCCTATTCCAATCCATTCCCTTCCCATGCATGCAAGTTAGAAGGTTCTTTTGAAGATCAAACTTAGAAATTCTTCAAGTTCTTCCCAAATCTCTTAGGCTTTCAAGGAAGTATGTAGATTCATCTTACCCAGGTATGTAGGGTCATGAATGAGAATTTCCTTTCACTCACATGATCAAATTTCTCCTCAAGTTCATGAATTCAAATGTATGATCCTATGGGTTTTAACTAATGCTTACGAAATTCTATATGCTTTATTCATGGGTCAATTCCCATCATGTTTCAAATGACGTTTTAAGATTCATGTGCAGTGTTTATGTACAAATTGAGTATAAATTCATGATTTCAAGTTTTAGAAGATTTTTCCCCATTTATGCATGTTTATGAAAAAATATAGTTTAGGATTGATGGTTTCAAGTATGATAAAATATCTAGCATGTATGGATAGTTACAAATTACCCAAGTATGTATTATGATTTTACTTATGATGTCTATTTCATATAAGCATGATGTTAAGATTTGGGCAGCCACTCAAATTAAGCATGATTTAATGATTTAGCCAAGGCTAATACGTTCAGTTATCTCAAGTTTTGGAGTCAAGACTCCCCATATGTAAAGATTTAAGTTATGTTTTGATATATGATTATACGAGCACTATATATGTTTTGTGAGTAGTGTGTAGCACCGAGTAGACTAGGGGTTCTAAGGTTCCCCAGTCTCATAAACTACATGCCAATATAGGTACACTTTGGTTCCTCTCAAGAGAGCATTTACCCGGCCCAAGGACAGACCGTGATATCACACCTTACTTAATCCTACAACCTGGCAAGACTTAGGATGGCCCTCCTCTACGTAGGCAAGATGTGGATCATCATGCGCTCATACATGGTGGTTGTCTGTTAATATAAGTCTCCCATTATTCCTCGTGATTTCAGTAATCCATATATTATAACATATTATATCATGTTTTAAGTAGGTTTGATCCAAGGATTAGTGTATGAGATTTTACCTATGATTTCAGATATTGCAGCCATATGCACTTATTTCATTTTATGTCTATTCATGTTTTCAGATATCAGCATTTATCCTTTACTCTCAAAATCTTATGATGTTCTAATTGATGATATGCATGATTTTAGTTCTACTTACTCAGCTTGTTTTACTTACCTTGCATACATTTCAAGTATTGACCTCATACTCTATGGTGTATCATTTCATGATACAAGTTCTGACATTCAGATTCAGTCTCGCCATTAGCCAGTCTCCCGATCTTATTTCAGTGTGGTTGTTGGTGAGTCCTCATATTTTGAGGACCTTTAGTTAATTGAGTTATGGTATTTCAGTTTCATATTTCTAGTGAGTTAGTTGGGGTGTTGTCCCATCAGCTCATCAGTATGTTAGAGGCTTTTTAGATATAGACTTGTATTTTCAGCTTCAGATTATGTGTTGTGATGTTTTCGTTGGATAAACATTTGTTATTTAGATTTTCGCTATTTCAGATTTCAGTTATCAGCTTTGTTATAATGATCTTTAGTTTCCATGTTCATTCCATGGGTTGACTTGGGGCCATTTATGGTTCTAGGTTCCATGTCTCGATCTAAGTTTCCAAGCTTGTGTCAATTGGTGGACTCACTCTCAACCTCCATCAAGCAAATAGAGTAGCAGGTGGGGAAAATCTCGACAGCGCTACATTAGAGGCAAAAAAGGCAGCTTTGCCTATTGATACCATTCCTAACCCTCAGAATGAGGGTCATTGCATGTGACCATGATCCCAACATGTATCTTGATGAAATCTGAGTAATCAAGATACATGTGTCGTGCTGTGACATTAAATCAAGCGCTACTTGGGAGGCAACCCAAGGTAATTTTATTTTTGATTTTTTATAGAATTGATGAGTCTTCTCAAGTGTGAATTGACTTAAGCCATAAACAAAAATCTTTGAGTGTGAACATTAGAATGGGGTGCAAGAAAAACTAGCCCCTGAAGCAGTCTGCCAGCGACATGCAGGTTAGCCCCGCAGGCAGTGCTGCGATGCGTTGCTACTCCAATGCACGGAGCATGTACATAAAATAATGAAGGCATAAATAAAACAAATAAGCTCCATCCTCGAAGGATGAGGACTCACCAGCTGGATAGCTGAGTTCTTCAGTAAACAATCGGCTAATGGGGATGAGATTGTGATCCCGCAGCTGTATCATAAAATGATACAACATAAAAGTATGCATCAGTACTTTGAATGTACTGAGTAAGTGAGAGGAACATAATACAATAGAAGAAATAATAAAAGAAATGCCGAACTGGAAGATATGCAATGACCATCTAAAGCTAATGAATTGAATAACTACATTACTGAGGTGATCTAGAAGACCCTATCTGATGGTCAAAGCACATTTTATGTCTGGATTACTGATCTTAACTCAACAGGATTGAGACTAGACTGAACAGACTAGTGGTAGAGTTTATAACTAACATGTAACCATGTGAGCTAGACATGGAGTTCGATGTATACACCCCACCGGCAGGACCCAATATACTTTGCTAGGGTATAAAGGCATGAATTGGGTGATCACAAAAGTATAGGGCCAATTACACTAATAAATACTAAAACCTATGCTGGCAACGTAGTTCTAGGAACCTAGGTGCGCTGGAATCCTGGTCCGCTTAGTTCTAAGTTCTACTCCCACTGTATAATCGTAAATTTAATACTATGCTAATAGCTCAAAACTAGGGCCCAAGACTAGTCTGAGATGCATGTGTGAAAGTACCCCGAGAGTCTTAACGGATCGAATTGTTAAATTGGGTTCTAGACTGGTCAGAGCTGCTTATCTAGAAGCATTGTGACCTTCTAAAAACAAACAGAAATTTGAACTAGGGTCATAAGTCTAGTTAGAACTATATGTCTAAAGTGTCATGACCACCTAGTGGACCAATAAACTGGATTCTGAATCTGATTCTAATAACTTAGAGGTGATACTCACACCTTTGGAAGTTCTGTAGTCAAACTGATCAGCTGACATTTCTGACCGACACTGAGAAATTTCATGTTTTGACTAAGGCTAGACAATCATGTAGCTCACTGAGAATTTAGCATGTAAAATATTAAGGGAGTTCATTTCACTAATATAGTCAAGGGAATTCCACGATTATCATTTAAATCATAAATTTTTAGTTTGTTCTACCCTCAATAACTAGGACTAAAGTTGATGCATAGAGATAAGAACCAATACTACCATTAGTTGGTGGGAAAATTACCCATAATTAATATACAAGGTGGTTCTACATGGATTAAATAAGAGATTATCAAGGATTTCTCAGCATTCGAAATTTTGCAGGGCTAGGATTCACTTTTGTGGAGATAATATAAATTTACTCATGAACTGATGAAAATCATTTCTAAAATAATTATAAATATTATGTTATGTTAATTCCAAGAAAATTAACATTCATTCCTTCACATTCAAAAATAGGTCTAGGATTCACAGAGAAATTAAAGAAGGGTTTTTTGGGACACAAGGAAAGAACTATCACCTTGTTGAATTCCCACATACCTGATATAGAATTTCCCCGAAGAAGGAAGCTTGTACTGCTGCAATGGAGGAAACCCTAGTCTTTCTTGAGAGCTTCTAAAGATGAAAGATTATGGTATTTTTTCTGAAGATGGGTAGGAATGAGCGGGAAACCGGTTTAACCCCACTAATAGGTCAGAAATTATTTATAAAACAATGTAGTTTAAAGTTTAGGAGGGTAAGAAATTACTGAAAGACCCTAGGAAATTCGCAGGGAAAACTGATAGGTAGTCCCCACAGGGGACCCTACGACCCGTGCCCAGTGACCACGACTGATGGTCACGGTCGTTAGGTGCACTGCCTAGAATCCCCTATTGGTCACCGCGAGGGACACCATGACTCGTGGTGTACCCTATGACTCATGGTGACCCACTCACCAACTACACTGCCAACACCCCATATATTCCTATCTATTTTGAACCACGGGTCACCTAATGAATCGTGGCTTGGACCACGACTCATGGTGACTAATTGTGAAGTTCACTGCCCATACTCTCCTAGTCTTTACATTATCCTTGACCATGGGTCATCTCACAACTCATGGGGTGGACCACAACTCGTGGTCACCTCAACCTCTAAGATTTCAAAATAAGCCCCCAAGTCTCACCACTAGTCACTTAATGTCTCATGGTCACTCCCCACATGTCACAGAACGACTCGTTCTGTGATTTGGTGCAGGTTTTCCAGTTTTCTCTAATTTAAGTCCCAGGTCTAGCCTTTGAGTTTTCGAGGAATTACAGTTATCAAAAGAATAGGTCTCAGGCTCAAAATAGCTAACAAAGATGATTACATCAGGGCAGGTAAGATTAGGATAAAAATAGGATACCAAAGAAATGCCTATATCACTTTCCAGATTAAATATCTTAAATTCACTTAGCACACACACTAGGAATGTTCTGGATATCACTATGCAAGCATGATATTCATATAAAAAATCTCACACACAGAATGACGCAAATGATTCAATAATGGCAATCAATATTACATAAACACACATATCCTTATTGAATGTTTCACATTATTAAGCCTATTTTTCATACATAGGACTCAATTTCAAGAGCCTAAGTGTCTCTAAACAAATTCTTTTACCTTTTCATGCATCTTTTTGAGTGAACTATTATGAAGTCTTAATGTTTTCCTAAGTAAAACACCTAGCATTCAGAAGGTTTATTGTTCTTGATCTCCTACTGATGACTAATTTTTTCGTACGATGGTTGTCATCCATCCATCATTGGAAAAAAATCAAAACTATGACTTACTGATTCAATCCTAATAAAAATTAAAACATTTCTAGTCGGTTCTAAGGGACTATCTGACAGAAAAGTATCAAAAATAAACATTGAGCTCACCCAAACACAAACACATACCAAAACTTACCAATTATTACAAAAACACAAATCACAAAAGAAATTGACCGTACTTAGTTATAGTCATTTTAACACACATGGAAGTTAAACTACCCCCACCGCACACTTAAGCAATAGCACTATCCCTAGTTCTTAAATAGTAAAGTACAAGTAAAGGGTGAAAGAATGAACTCCCTGGTCCTAATCCTTGTCATCAATGGGAGCATAATCTGCATCTCAAATCTCTGAATCCTCTCTCTTAGTAGCATTTGACTCCAAGTCTGAGTCAGCATGACCTGCTCATCCTTAGTGGGGGCCTCATTGTCAAGGGGCTCCTCGAATCTTTGACAACCTCTTTATATCGCTCGAGAGAGTGCTCAATCAAAGGGTAGTTTGTGTTTAATTGTTGCAGCTGCTCTTCATTCACTCCGCTCATCCTTAGCTATTTCAATTGCATCCCATACATATGGCTCAATAAATTATCAAAATGAGTATTTCCATCAGCAATAGATAGCATTGGATTGTGCTGACCCTCAGGCTACTTTCTCTTTGTTAAATATAGCATTTTTGGATCACGAAATTACTCTATAGTCAGCATCTTCCACCTCAATTTGTTGTGCCCTCAGAACTTCGATCAAAAGACCGCCAAAGCTAAACCCCTGCGCTATTTTAATCCTTTCCCTCTGTAGCACATTGATGTTGGGCATATTTACGCACTTATTTGCCACATTTCACCTATACTTAGCTATGTTTTGAGAATAAATTATGTGTGTTTTATTTGATTTCATATGATATTTGTGAAAAAGAGCTAACACACATGATTAGATATTTGCAGGTATTAAAATGATGGATTTGGACTTAATTGAGGCTTAAAAGAGCTAGAGTTGCCAAGACAGGAGCTTGTGCCGCAACATAATAAGGGTTGGCGACACGCAGGCAGATCCAAGAAAGGAGAGGCACGACGCATACCATGTATGGTGCTATGGCCAGTGGTCGCGCCCCGCAAGCATACGGCTCATGCAAGTAATATAGTGGCTCTTTTTAAGAACCGGAATGTCGAACCCAAAGGGACTAGACCAATTCAGCTAACTATCAAGCTCAAGTATGATATTAAATACCGCAAGTGTTGATTATAGAAGTTTTCGAGGGAGATTAATTAAGTCTAATTCTGGTCAACGAAATACTCTGAATTCACTCTAGGAGCA
>JACEIK010011155.1:23313-33871 GCA_018107945.1 Datura stramonium
CTATGAATGATGGTTTATTAGAGGAGTAAGTTCATTTTAGGCCATTTTTACTCATGCATGCAAAGTTAGAGATTAGAGAGGTGATCAAGCTTATTTTTATCAAGTTTTCTTTCAACCTTTCATTTGGAAATCAAGGAGTGGTAAAATCAGTTCTTTCCCAAGTATGTAAGGTTATGAATGGGTGAACCCGTTTACACCTGTGCCCAATCTCTCTCTAAATCATGAAATTCCTATGTTGATTCTATGGGGTTTTAACCCAATACATGAGATTGCTAATTTACTACATGGGTATGATTTAAATATGTGTCTATTATTGAATTATGATACATGTGCAAGTTTTACATTGTTTTTAATTAAAATTATATTTCAAGCTTTATAAATTAAAATGCCCAATTATGAGAAGTTCATGAAAGTTGAGATTTATGATGAACATTCAAGTATGATGAGATAGTTATTGTGAAAAGTATTTTTTTCAAGTTACACATGTTTATGATCATGTTTTGAAGTACATTATGTATTTTAATGAATGTTAAAGTATCGGGAAATGCCCATATGTTCGAGTATGATGTATGAATTTATGAATTTAAGATTGCGACATGGTTTTGGAGCGAAGACTCCCATTTATATTAAACTTGTGGTATAGTTTGAGCAAGGGCTCCTCATATATGATTTCAGATTTGGTATGTATTTGATTATTGAGCTTCAGCAATAGATGATGGTAAGCTTCATTGAAAACCGATGGAGAGCGTATGCATGTTTTTGGGAGTAGTGTTTAGCACAGAGTAGGCTAAGGGTCGATAACCCTATGCCTCCAAACTATCCGCCGATGTTGGTTGATTCATATTATATATAGTTTGGGACCACCATTGTGAGCTATCCCCAGCCCGATTCAGACACGAGCATGATATCGATATCATGGTATCTTCCTTAGCCCTAGTAAGTCTTTGGATGACTCTACCTACTTTAGTGTGATAGTTGGGACCATGTATCTCTATCGTGGTATGTTGGTTAAAAAATTAGTATCCCATTGTTCCTCATGATGTCCGTTATGTATGTTTATAACTCATGATATATTTTATATAAACGTTCTAAAACAGGGTTGACCCAATGTTCAGTTTTACTTATCATTATGAGATTTCAGCTTTGGGTCAATCGTTTCAATTATGATGTTATGTTATGATCAGATCATGATTTCAAAAAATAGCATGCAAGCCCTATTATGAAATTATTATCTTGTTCATGTCTTATATTATGAATGTTTTAAATGATTTTACTTATTTAAGTGGTTTTTCTTACCCTACATACTACTGACCGCATACTCTATGTTGTGTTGTTTTAGAATATAGGCCATGCTACTCAGACACAACCTCATCCGTAGCCAGCCTTTAAGAGTTAGCATCCCACATCTATTTGTGAGTCCTCATCCCTCGAGGAAAAAGCTTTATCAGTTTTGTTGATGTATTTAGTATCATACTAAGAGAGTTAGTTGGGGTCTTGTCCCATCAACTCATCAGTATTAGAGGCTTTTCAGAGATAGGATTTAATCAACATCAAATTCGTGTGTATTTATAATAATATGCTCATTTCAGAGTTCCTCTAAGTTTATCATGTTGATATTCTATTTTTATGATTGATTTAGAGGATATATTCATGCCATGGGTCGACTTGGAGTCCCTCGGGGTTCCTTGTCCCGTGTTTCTGTCCGGGCCTATGCTCGGGTGATGACAAATTTGGTACTCGAGCAATAGGTTTGAAGTGTCCTAGGGTGTTTGAAAGCCTCTTGAGTAGAGTCATTTTCATGGGTGTGAAGCCCACCACACTTATGACGAAGAGGCTACGAGATGTTTAGGAAATATTTCCTTCTTTCATGATCTATGTCGTGCGATGAAATGTCTCCCTGTCCTTCTAACTCATGTTATTCGTGATTGTAGGATCATGGTTCCCTGCAGAGTTAACGGTAGGAGGAATGGGAATGGAAATGACCACGAGGATGGCAATAGAGACGTGCACCAACAAGCCCCACCTGTCCAGGAGCATGATGCACCAGAGTCGATTGCCCATGCTGAATTTAGGGTAGCTATTCAGATGCTGGCACAGGCCTTGACCTCTTAAGTCAACCAGTAGGTAGTGGATCATGTCCCTTAAAACAGAAATATGGCAGCAGCTCGAGTAAGAGATTTCCTAAGAATGAACCTGCCAAAGTTCCTTGGGTCGAAGGTGGACGAGGATCCACATTGGTTTATCGATGAGATTGTGAAGATCACCCAGGTCATGGGGGTGAATGGAGTTGAGTGTGCTGAGTTTGCCTCATATCAGTTGAAGTGGTCACACACAAATGGTTTAGAATGTGGAGTGATAGTAAGGTAGCCGGAGCAGGCCCTATTAGTTGGGAGGAGGTTCACGTTGCTTTTCTAGATCGATTCTTCCCTCATGGGATGAGGGAGTTTAAGGCAGCCGAGTTCGTGAATCTTAAGCAGGGGAAGATGATGGTGCAAGAATATTCCCTAGAGTTCACTCGTTTGTCTAAGTATGACCCAGAGTTAGTAATTGATCAGAGGGCACGAGTGAGCAGGTTAGTTCATGGAGTGGCGGGCTATCTAGACAAAGATTGCAGGACCGCTATGCTCCATCAAGATATGGATTTCCCTTGGATAGTCTTATATGCCCAGCAGATGGAGGTGGTGCATGTTAGCAAGAGAGAGGCCAATAGGGCAAGACTGATAGCTACAGATACTTTCAACCGAGGTTAGGGGGTGGGCACCAACAATAGACCCACAAGAAATCATCAGCCCTAGCATCTTCAGCATTTAGTGTGCCATCCAGGTCTAAGCACGACCAAAGGGGGAAGGCATTAGGCTCTAGGGGTCAAAGCAGCAGACCCGTAGATTCTAGCATCCCAGTTTGCAGAAGTTGTGGCTGGGGGCACACGAGTCAGTTAATGGCAGGTACAGGTGCTTGCTTCGGGTGTGGGAAGCCTAGAGATATGCTCAAGGATTTCCCAACAGTGAGATAGGGCCATGATGGTGATCGTGGCACAACTTCCAGTTCATAAGTTCCACCCGTACGCTCAGCCCAGCAGGGGGAATCTACTAGCACAGATGGCGGTCAGCGCCAAAATAGATTATATGCCTTAGAATCCCGCTAGGAGCAGGAGGTCTCCTCGAATGTAGTCACTGGTATGTTGCGAGTTTTTCATCTTAACGTTTATGCTTTGTTAGATCCATGGGTAACCTTGACTTTTGTGACACCTTACGTGGCTAGTAGTTTCAGAGTCAGTCCTGAAATCTTGTCAGAACCCTTCTTAGTCTCTACTCCAGTGGGTGATTTAGTAGTAGCTTGACGGGTGTATAGGAGTTTTCCAGTCACAGTCCTTCAGAAAGTCATCTTAGCAGATTTAGTAGATTTAGCCATGAGTGATTTTGATGTTATCCTCGACATGGATTGGCGATTTGAATGTTATTCCTTAGTTAATTGTAGAACCCTGGCAATAGAATTTAGATTTTTGGGTGAGCCATTCATAGAGTGGAAGGGTAGTTAAGCTGTGCCTATAGGTCATTTCATTTCCTACTTTAAGGCTAGAAAGATGATTTCCAAAGGTTGTGTGTACCATCTAGTTAGGGTTAAGGATGTGAAGTGTGAGACACCGATTATCCAGTCAGTCCCAATAATATGTGAGTATCCAGAAGTTTTCCCAGATGATTTTCTAGGAGTTCCTCTAGAGTGAGAGATATTTTTTGGTATTGACCTTCTTCCCGATATGCAGCCTATATCTATTTCTCCCTATAGAATGGCTCCAGGAAAGCTACAAGAGTTGAAGGAATAGTAGAAAGACCTTCTAGAAAAGGGTTCCATCATACCTAGCAAGTCTCCTTGGGGTGCACTGGATCTCTGGGTCCGAAAGAAGGATGGTTCTCTTCGTATGTGCACTGATTATCGGCAATTGAACAAGGTCACTGTCAAGAACAAGTATCCTCTACCCAGGGTTGATGATTTTTTGTACCAGCTTTAGGGTTCCAAGTGTGTTTTGAAGATACATCTCAGATCCAGGTACCATCAGCTCAGAGTTCAGAAGAGCGACATCTCGAAGACAGCCTTTAGGATGCGGTTTGGTCATTACAAGTTTGTAGTTATGCCTTTTAGACTAACGAATTCTCCAATAGATTTTATGGACTTGATGAACAGGGTGTTCAGGCTATACTTGGATATGTTCGTGATCGTGTTCATTGATAACATCTTATATACTCTCGGAGCGAGGAGGAGCATTATGCTCATTTGAGGGTGGTGCTACAGACTCTCAAGGATCGCCATGTATATGCTAAATTCATCAAGTGCGAGTTTTGGTTGAACTCAGTGGCATTTCTGGGCCATGTGGTATCAAGTGAGGGCATTCAGGTGGACTATTAGAAAATAGAAGCCGTGAACAATTGGCCTGGACCGATGTATCCTTCAAATATCTGGAGTACTATCGGAGATTTGTTGAGGGCTTTTAATCTATTGCAGCGCCATTGACCAAATTGACCCCAAAAAAATTGAAATTCCAATGGTCGGAGGCTTGTGAGAGATGCTTTTAGGAGTTGAAGACTCGACTTACCTCAGCACTGGTGTTAACTCTACTGGAGGGTACTGATGGGTTTGTAGTGTATTGCGATGCTTCAAGGATCGGACTGGGGTGTGTATTGATGCAGCATGGCAAGGTTATAACATATGCTTCTAGACAACTGAAAGTTCATAGAAAGAATTACCTAACCCACGATCTTGAATTGGCAGCGGTGGTATTCTCCTTGAAGATATGGAGACATTATTTGTACGGGGTCCATGTAGATGTGTGTACGGAACATAAGAGTCTACAGTATGTGTTTACCCAAAAGGATCTAAATCTTCTGCACAGGAGGTGGGGTTGGAGCTACTTAAAGATTATGACATCAGTGTTCTTTACCATTCGGGCAAGGCCAATGTGGTAGCAGACGCACTTGGTAGACTCTCTATGGAGAGTGTGTCCTATGTGGATGAAGGAAGAAAGGAGATGGTGAAGGATGTGCATCGACTTGCAAGGTTGAGAGTTCGGTTGGTTGATTCGACCGATGGAGGTGTTATCGTTCATAACAAATCAGAATCGTCCTTAGTAACTAATGTAAAAGCTAGACAAGACGAGGAACCCATTTTGGTAAATTTAAAGGGAGCCATTCAGAATCAAAAGGTAGAGGTCTTCTTTAAAGGGGGAGATGGGGTTCTTTGGTACCATGGTCGCTTGTGTGTTCTAGACGTTGATGATTTGAGAAATCGAATGTTGCATGAGGATCACGGTTCTAGGTATTCTATAAATCCAGGTGCCACCAAGATGTACCGTGACCTACGGGAAGTCTATTGGTGGAATGGCATGAAGAAAGACATCGCAAAATTTGTGGCTAAGTGCCCAAACTGCCAGCAAGTGAAGGTCGGGCATCAGATACCGGGAGGTGTGCTTTAGGATATCAGTATTCCTACTTGGATGTGGGAAGAAATCAATATGGACTTCATGATAGGTTTTCCTCGCACTCATCGACAATATGGTGAATTTTTAGAAGGGAAGTAGTAGATTGTTCGAGGAAGAACAATAGTTTAAGTGTGGAGTACTGATGTTGGGCATATTTACGCACTTATTTGCCATATTTTTCCAATACCTACTATGTTTTTAGAATAAATTATGTGTGTTTTGTTTGGTTATATGAAATTTTCGGAAAAGAGCTAACCCATATGATTAGATATTTGCAGGTATTAAAATGATGGTTTTGGACTTAATTGTGGCTTAAAAGAGCAAGAGTTTCCAAGACAAGCTTAAAAGAAGCAAGTGCTATGACATGATAGGGGTTGGCATTGTGTAGGCACACACTGTGTAGGCAGATCGAGGAAAAAGAGAGGTGGGATGCAGTGCACGTATCGCGCTATGGCTTACATAACTCACAATGCTATCCCAGGTATGGCTAGATTCCTGTCCTATTTTGAGTAGGAAAAAAAGGTGCAAGAGCCAATTCCAATTTAAGCAGGAACAATGCAGAGTTATTCAACTACTATATATATCTCGTCTTATATGATTTTAGAACAACTGAGAGTCCAATAACTCATAACTTACAAATTACATATGAATTATTGCAATTACTTGTCAAATATTTGTTGGAGATTTCATCATGTTCTTACGATTCTAATTAGCTTTGGGGATTTGTCACATAATTTCATATTATTTTAAGTATTTCATTATAACTTCTTATAAATCTTACGTTTTCTCTCAAACATGAGCGGCTAAATCTGCCACGACCCGAGCATTCACCCCAGACCGCGACACGAGACCTAGAACAACAAATGACTCTAAGCTAATATATGGCACATACATAGCATATTCTTGAGCATAAACTAAGTAGAAAGGAATCATGAATATAACGTAAGCGGAAGACTTAATATCATAAAGCATAAGCATAGACAATAACTGAACAACGCTGAACCATCTATACATAGTTGTCTAAAAAGCCTCTAATCTTATGATGAGCTATGATACACACAAATTACTCCTCTATGATAAGAGGTATAACGCGATCAATGTAAAATATACAACCCAACAAGGTTGGGGTCGAATCCCATAGGGAATATGGTGAAAACTATTCGTCAAATATTTCCATAAAACTGGGGGTTTGGGAATTATGTTTCCATTCAATATCAGTCAAATATAAGAAATACCAACTATGATTTATTACTATTGAATTCAAGAAGAAATTAAACTAGAGTTATGTTCATCATGTTTTCATAATGATATTTTGTGAATGACTGCAGCGAACTTATTTAACGCTGTGTGTGTAGGTTGTTAACTCAATTATCCTATCCAAATGTCTCGAAACCTATTCAGAAAGGTATCACTCTTATCTTCTCAAATTAAGGGTGATAATTAATTAGTTACTACAATTAACCTGGGTTGATTAATCTTATTACAACATTAATCATCAGTTAAGGGTTAACGCCTTGAATTCCTATTATTGATCCTTTTCATCCAAATTTATACACCTTACTCAAGCATGTCAAACTAGGGTTTCTTCTAATGGTTGCAACCATTAGAAATCATTCAAAAGAAAAGAATTAATAATACACACCATTGTATTAAACTAATCAACATATCAATCACCGTCATTACATCATTCTACCATGAATGACATAACCCTAGTGTTGGAACTTAGCCAAACATGATCATTGAGTTCATAAAAAAAGTCATATTCATGAAAGAAGATTTAACTTGCAAAGAAGAAATGAAAGCTTGATTATGATTCTAATAACTCCGTAATATTTCAAGAATCTTTCAAAAATAATATAGGAAATTGATCTTTTCTTCTCTCAAAAGTCTGATAATGAAAATGAACCTAACATGCAATTTATATTCTAGAATAATTCAAAATTACACTGAAAATCATAGTCCCGCAACTTAGGTGACCGTAAGTTGATGTTTCGTCGGCTAGGTGATGGTCTGTCACTTGGGTCGTCACACCTTATCCAGTTTGTCATCAAATCAGTGTCTTGGTGACGGTATGCTTGACGGTCCATCAAAGAGGTTGTGGTTAGTCATCTGGGTCATTGCTCGTTATCCAGTGTTCCCGTAAATCTTCATCTTAGTGACGGTGAACTTAACGGTCCATCGAAGAGGTGACGGTCTATCACCTGGGCCGTCACTTTCATATCTTTTTGTTCAGCTCCTGTTTAAGCCCGACGATGGAAGTGACGGTCCGTCACACTATTGATGGACCCTCAAATAGGCCATCAAGTTGTTGTTTTAGCCTATTTCACACCATTTCTTTGCCTTGGTTTATCTTCCTGTAAGATACACACAAAATAATCAAATATAACCTAAAGTTGCTCAACAACATTCATCAATTCATAGTTAAAAGCATCAAATGTGCCTACAAATGCTGGCGCATCAACACCCTCAACTTAGAATGTTTGCTTGTCCTCAAGCAAAATACCAGGAACCTCATTAAGTAAAAGAAAATCAGGATAAACTACAGTAGTTGTTATACTCAAAGTAGATTGTTTCACATTTAACACTCCCCTTTTCACAAATAGGACATGAGCAAATGGAATTCATCAAACACATCGACTCATGAGGATCTATAGATGACATAATGGGGTCAACATAATACTTTACATACACCAACAACAACTATCCTGACAACCAACCATCATTAATGCTTTTCTAGTGCCCTCTCCATAATGAAGTCCCAACTAACATCTAAAGTTATTTACATGGGGACTAGAATAAGACACTCACTCTCATAAAAACATTCATAATCATAAGCTTGACTTTATTATCACCATTTCAGGTCATTCAGACACTTGACTAGGATCACTATAGGACTTTCTAGGCTTGTTATATAGGCTTTGGGATGGGTATGATACGTATGGATAAATTGACTTAACCCTCCTTGGTGCTACACAATTTTTCTTGCTCCGCTCTTGTTTTCTCTCCCTTATTCTCTTTTATTCATTTTCCTTCTCAACTCATGGGTGTGGTCTTTATTTTGATTTTCTTTTTCCTCAACAAAACATTATAATAATTATTATTTTATGGAACTTTGTTCTATTTTTTTATTTTATTCATCAACTAAACCACACCCACTTCTTTTCAATCATTAGATTTTACTTTTCATACACAACTTTTTATGCATCCCTACTATAGCTACCCTCAACTTAGGCTATTTTCTTGAGTTAAGGCATACAATGTCCAAGGAGGGACCAGGGCCAAAACAGGTTTATTATAAAAAGAAATATAGGTAGGTAAATAGGCTAATGACATTAACGGGTCAGTTAGGCTCATAATCAGGGATCAAGGTATTATTCACATTATTTAGGTAGTCATATAGGCTCAATGGACTAACTATAAAAGATATCCTATGATCCTTTCCTAGTCAGTTACCCTACAACTTTAGCAAAATAAACTAGGAAAGTTCTAGATGCCTGCACAATGTAAGAGCAACAACAATTAAGCTCACACACACTTAGCACCAATTTGCACTATCAATGACTGATTATCAGAAAATGCTCTAGCTTAAGCATAGTTGCTATATAAATATTCAAATAATGTCACAAATAGATCCTTCAAGGTCAATGTGTTTCAAAAATACACACATGCTACATCAAAAACAATAAAAACTTATAGGGGTATCATTCTCCACATTTTAAACAAAAAGGTGTTTATTTCCCAAAACTGCTCTAATTTTTCAATATTTTCTTTTACATACCAAATAACAAACAACTAAAAAAATCAACCTAAACATGCCGGTGCCAGACTCACAGGTACCTCTCTCCCTCCCCCAAACAAAATAAATGGTGTCGTCTGATAATGCTTAAACTCACACTTCCTGGCAATGTATGAAGCAGACGTTGTCAATAAAGAATACAAAAAAGAGCTTGGGTTCGAACCCATAGGGAAAAAGGTAAAATCTAGGCTAATGCTTGTACTTATTCTTGTTGGTAAGCTATCTCCAAATTGGGGGGGAGGGTTCAATGAAAAACAATATTAAAAACAAGATTGTAATTGTTGTTGTTATCAAGAATTGCAAATAACTAGGGTTAGTTTTCCCCATGGGTTCATAACTACTTTGGGTATACACACATGATCAATCCCAATGCTTACTTGTTGAACTGATAACTAATGTTCATCCAATTGGCTGGTTTGTCCCTATTGGATGACTATACAGGGTCATCCGGTCAGGTCTCATGAGCAAATTCAAACTAACCGTTGTCAATATGTCCCAAATTAACTTTCCTGCGACTGCAACTCATGTCAATACAATGATCAAAAAGACCAAAGCTTTGTTGTAATTCTCTTTTGCCAATTAATGCTTCTCTAGGTTCAAGCAATGAAAGAATTCAGGAAAGTCCTCATGTTGTACATCGTTAAGAAATGTTTAAAGATGAAGAGAATAAAATACAAGCGTTTAGCATTGGTTTTAAATAACCTTTTTATAACTCTATTTCGTCAATCCACCATGGTTCCCATAACCCTAGTTGTGGAGGTTTTAGCCTCTTATGATTGTAAGATTATATTTTGCATTCATAGACAAACACATAATTTAATATTTACAAAAATATTTGGAAGAAAATCTACTTTGAACATCAAAGAACGATCTCACGAACAATTGATAATATCATGTGTTGATCCTAAGAATTGCTCTATAAAAGTTGATAAGAATTCACAAATTAAAATTTTCACACATTTCTACTACCTTCTGTCTAGTTGTTCTACTAGAATAAAACATAAAATGTATTTAAGCAGACATTAGAAACCTTTTCCTAAGCTAACATGGAATTTTTCATAACTGGCACCGGCTTGACTCATGACTGATCCTATGACCCGTAACAGGTTGTACGGGTCGTACCTGCCTCTCGTACATCCCATGGCTGCTGCAAATTTGTCTATGTGTTGGCAGCTGGTATGACGCGAACCATGGTCCTATGAGTTGTACAATCCATCCGTGGCTTTGACATGAGAACTTTGATATCTTTTGAAGTTTTCTATGAGTGTTATAGTACGCCCTGTACCTTA
>JACEIK010011157.1:6220-23442 GCA_018107945.1 Datura stramonium
CTCCTAGCATTACTCGAAAGTATAATTAATTGTTGACGTGGTGGCACGTTGCATTTTTTAACCAATTTGGTGTCTTATACCTATGGTTTTCTCAAACCCCAAAGTCCTTTTCACAACAACCATCTCAATTTGGGTAAGAATCAACTATTTCTACCTTTGATTCTAAATGCATGTGTGACAATGGGTTTTGGTTATCTCTAGGACAACCCCACATGATCAACACCCAATTACCTACTAATGTTTCATCACACATACTCTAAATTCCTTTTTCAACCACAATTACAGTAAATAAATACAACACACATTTGCAACTATGTGTATTTAGATTAAAACTTAGATGAAACACTAGAATTATACTAGTTGAGTAAATATAAGATCAATAAAACAATATCCAATCCAAATCAACCCCAACCATTCACACACCCCTAGCAAGGAATTCACCTACTCATGTAAGTACAAGAAGAAATTGCATTAAGGAATAGTTCTACATTTATTCAACAAAATGTAATACCCCGGAAGCCCTAAGATCATACCCGGGAGTTGAAATAGAAAAAATAGGATTTTCTACACCAGGTCACAAAATGAGTCATCCTGTGACCTGTCAGGATGACCACGAGTCGTTAAGTGACTCATGGTGAGTAGTATGAATTAAGTTGGAAATTTCTGGTTTTGGATCACCATGGACAAGAACACGGGTCGTGGTCAGCCCCACAACCGGTTGAGTCAGTCTTGGTCAGGGATGAGGTGCAGGTAGGAGGAATTGCACAGTGCACCTAACGAGCGGGTCACCATTACTCATTGGGTGCACCACGAGTCGTGGTGTGCCCCGTGGCGAACCATAGGTGAATATTGGCAGTGAAGGAAACAGAAGGTGACCACGATTTGTGGTCACCAGTAATGACCTGCTAGGTCTTCGTGGGGACCCTTTAAGGAAAATTGGCAGTGCACTTAACGATAGGAGATCATGACTCATGCCTTGTGGTAAAGATTCGTCCATTCCCTCGTTAGGAATGACAGTCAGCATTTCTCTACGAATTTAGTAAGGTTTTTCCATAATTCCTATGATCCTAAGGCCTAAACTACATTGCTTTAAGCTATGAATAGTGAGTTTGAAGAGGGGTAAGTTCATTCTAAGCTATTCCTATTCATGCATGCAAGCTAGAGGGATAGAGAGGTGATCAAACTTAATATCTTTAACTTTTTCATCAATTCTTCCTTGGGTAATCAGAGGAGTTATATAATCAGATTCTCTCAGGTATGTAAGATTATGAATGGGTGAATTGTTTCACACCCATGCCCAATCTCTCTCTAATTCATGAAAATATATATGTGTACATATGGGGCTTTAACCCAATGCATGAATTTCCTAAGTTTCTTCTATGGACATGATCTAAGTATGTTTCTATTATTGAATTTTGATTCATGGGCATGTTTTACAATATTTTTCAATTATAAATCATGTTTTCAAGTTTTATAAGTTATTATGCCCATCCATGAGGAGTTCATAAAAGTTGAGATCCATGATTTATGTTCAGGTATAATGAGTAATTTATGAGAAAAGCATGTTTCAAGTTACCTATGTCTATGATCATGTTTTCAAGTGAATCAATTATTTTCAAGCATGTTAATATATTGGGCAAGCCCATATGTTCAAGTATGATTTATGATTTGATGTCAATTAGCTTTCCACGTGGTTTTGGAGTCAACACTCCCAATTATGTTAAACTTCTGGTATGGTTTGAACTAAGGCTCCTTATGTATGATTGCAGATTTTATATGTACATGATTATTCTGCTTTGTAACTAGCGATGGTCAGCTTCGTTGAAAAAGGATGGAGAGCATATGCATATTTTTGGGAAGTGTTTAGCACCAGGTGGGCTAATGGTCAGTCAGCCCTATGCCTTAGAACTACAAGCCAACGTAGGTATGATCAAAATATTTGGGACCTCCTTTGGAGCTTTCCCCTGGCTCAAGGGGCCTTCATCTTTATATTGATAACATGGTAGCGTCTTTAGCCTTGGCAAGGGTTTGGACGACTCTTCCCACTTTTGTGTGATAGTCGGGACCATGTAAGCTCTATTGTGGTAATTTCAGTTTTAAGACGAGTCTCCCATTGTTCCTCATGATTTCAGCTATGCATATTTATCATTCATGATATATATATATATATATGTTTGTGTGTGTGTGTGTTCTAAAATAGTTTTGACCCATGTTTAGTTTAACTTATGATTATCAGACTTCAGCTTTGGGTCATTCGATTTAGTTATGATGTTCAGTTATGTTAAGATCATAATTTCAGAAAATAGCATGCAAGCCCTACTCTCAGATTTTTATCTTGATTATGTGTTATATTATGCATGTTTTGAATGATTTTACTTATTTAAGCAGTTTTACTTACCTTACATACTCGGTACATTCCACGTACTAGCGACATACTCTATTCTGTATCGTTTTATGATACAGACCCCGATCATCAAATCCAGCCCTATCACTAGCTAGTTTCAGAGTTAGCATCAAACTTCTATTGGTGAGTCCTCATATGTTGAGGGACCTTTTCCGTTCAGTTATGTTTACGTATTTCCAGTTTTAGACTTAGTGAGTTAGTTGGGGTCTTTCCCCATCAACTAATCAGACGTAGAGACTTTTCAGACATAGACTATATTTAGCTTCATACTCGTGTTGTATGTTCAGATTTTATATTATTTTCGGACTTCCGCTATGACTATTATGTCGATCTTCTATTTTTACTGATTGAGTTATAAATTATGTTCATGCCATGGATCGACTTGGATCCTCTCGAGGTTCCTTGTCCAATATCTCAATCCGGGCCCATGTTCGGGTTGTGATAAATGTGATTTCAGATCAATAGGTTTTGAAGTGTCCTAGGGTGTCTGAAAATCATATTAAGTAGAGTCTTTTTCATGGGTGTGAAGTGCGCCACACTTATGATGTAGAGGCTACGAGAAGCTTAGGAAATGTTCCCTTCTTTCATGATCTATGTCGTGCGATGAAATGTATCTCTATCCTTCTAATTTGTGTTATTCACATTCCAATCATGTCTGCCCGCAGAGTTAACGACATAAGAAATGGAAATGGAAATGGCCATGAGGATGGCAATGGAGACGGGCATTAGCAGGACCCACCAGCCCATGAGCATCATGCACTGGAGCCAGTTTCCAATGCTAAATTAAGGGAAGCCATTTAGATGCTAGCGTAGGCCTTGATCGCTAAGGTCAACTAGTAGGCAGTAGCGCATGTTCTGCAGGATTGGAATGCAGCGGCAACACGAGTAAGAGATTTCTTGAGGATGAACCCTCCAGATTTCCTTGGGTCAAAGGGTCAAAGGTGGATAAGGATCCACATGAGTTTATTGATGAGATTCTAAAGATCACCCAGGTCATGGGGGTGAATAGAGAGGAGTGTGCCAGTTTAGCCTCTTATCAGCTGAAGGGGGTTGCACATATTTGGTTCAAGCAGTGGAAAAATAGTAGAGTAGTGGGAGCAGGCCCTATCAGTTGGGATGAGTTCAATGTCGCCTTCCTGGATAAGTTCTTTCCTCATGAGATGAGGGAGCTGAAAGCGGCCGAGTTTGTTAACTTGAATCAAGGAAAGATGCCATTGCAGGAATATGCCCTAGAATTCACTCGTCTATCAAAGTACACACCCGAGTTAGTGGTTGATCAGCGAGCTCAAGTGAGCTAGTTTGTTCATGGAGTGGTGGACTACCTGGACAAGGATTGGAGGATGGACATGCTCCATAAAGATATGGATTTTCCTCAGATAGTTTTGTTCGCCTTGCAGATGGAGGTGGCACATTTGAGGGAGAGAGAGGCCAAGAGAGCCAGGATAGACAGTTATAGGTTCTCTCAGTCGAGACCAGGCTAAGGGCACTGACTGCAGTCCCACAAGAGTTCTTCATCCCCAGCATCTTTAGCTATGAGTGTGCCGTCAATACATAGGCATGACCAGAGAGGGCAGCATCAGGCTCTATGGGTCAGAGCAGCAGGCCCGCAGATTCTAGTAGTCCAATTTCTTATCGGTGTGGCCGGAAACACACAGGTTAGTGTTTGGCAGGTACAGGTGCTTGCTTCGGGTGTGGAAAGCCCAGACATATTCTTAGAGATTGCCCAGCAGTTAGACAGGGCCATGATAGGGGTCCAGCCTAGCTTCCAGTTCAACAACTCCACCAGCACACCCATCTCAGCAGGGCGCATCTACTAGTGTGGGTGGCGAGTAGCGCCAAAATAGATTTTATGCCTTAGCGTCTCGCCCGAAGCAGGAGGTCTCACCAGATGTAGTCACTGGTATGTTACGAGTTTTCCACCTTGATGTGTATGCTCTGTTAGATCCAAGGGCTACTTTGTCTTTTGAGACGCCCTATGTTACTGGTAGTTTCGGAGTCAGCCCCAAAATCTTGTTTGAACCCTTCTTAGTATCTACTTAAATCGGTGATTTAGTTATAGCTAGATGGGTGTATCGAGATTTCCCTGTTACAGTCCTTAAGAAAATCACCTCAATAGATCTAGTAGAGTTAGCCATGAACGACTTTGATGTTATTCTCGGTATGGATTGGTTGTTTGCATGTTATTCCTTAGTTAATTGTAGAACCTGTGCAATAGAGTTTCCATTTCCGGGTGAGCCAGTCATAGAGTGGAAGGGTAGGTCAGTCGTGCTTGTAGGTTGATTAATTTCCTATCTTATTGCTAGAAAGATGGTCTCCAATGGTTGCGTGTACCATTTAGTTAGGGTTAAGGATGTTACATACGAGACCCTGACTAACCAGTCAGTTCCAGTAGTATGTGAGTATCCATAAGTCTTCCCAGATGATCTACCTGGAATCCTTCCCGAGGGGGAGATTCATTTTTGCATTGACCTTTTTTGATATAAGCAGCCTATGTCTATTCCTCTTTACAGAATGGCCCCAACTGAGTTAAAGGAGTTGAAGGAGCAATTGAAAAACCTTTTAGATAAGGATTTCATTATACTGAGCAAATCCCCCTAGGGTACACCAGTTCTATTTGTCCGAAAGAAAGATGGTGCTCTTCGTATGTGTATTGATTATCGGCAATTGAAAAAGGTCACCATAAGAATAGATCCTATTCCTAGGATTGATGATTTGTTCGACCAGCTTTAAGGATCCAAGTGCTTTTCAAAGATAGACCTCAGTTCCGAATACCATCAACTTAGGGTTCGGGAGAGTGATATTCTGAAGACAACCTTCAGGATACGGTATGGTCATTATGAGTTTGTAGTTATGTCTTTTGGAGTAATGAATGTTCCTTCATCTTTTATGGATTTGAGGAACAGGGTGTTCAAGCCATACTTGGACATGTTTGTGATTGTGTTCATCAATGACATCCTGATATACTCTCGGAGCGAGGAGGAGCATGCTGCTCATTTAAGGGTGGTTCTACAAACTCTCAAAGATTGCCAATTATATGATAAATTCAGCAAGTTCGAGTTTTGGTTGAACTTAGTGGCATTTTTGGGTCATGTGGTGTCAAGCGAGGGTATAAAGGTGGACTCTCATAAGATAGATGCGGTGAAAAATTGGCCTAGACCGATGGATCCTTCAGATATCAGGAGTTTCTTGGGTTTAGTTGGGTACTATCAATGATTTTTTGAGGGTTTCTCACCTATTGCAGTTCCATTAACCAAATTGACCCAAAATAAAGTGAAATTCCAATGGTCGGAGGCTTGCAAGAAGAGTTTCTAAGAGTTAAATACCGACTCACCTCAGCACTGGTGTTAACCCTTCCCGAGGGCACCAATGGGTTTATGGTATATTATGACGCTTCGAGGATCGATCTTGGTTGCGTATTGATGCAGTATGGTAAATTCATAGCATATTCTTTCAAGTAGCTGAAGGTTCATGAAAAGAATTGCCCGACCCATGACGTTTAATTAGCAGCGGCGGTATTTGCCTTGAAGATATGGAGAAACTATTTGTACGGGGTTCATGTAGATTTGTTTACGGACCACAAGAGTCTACAATATGTGTTTACTCAGAAAGACCTAAATCTATGCCAAAGGAGTTGGTTGGAGCTACTCAAGGTTTATGATATGAGTGTCTTTTACAATCCAGGTAAGGCTAATGTAGTAGCAGACACACTTAGTAGACTCTCTACGGGGAGTGTGTCCCATGTGGATAAAGGAAGGAAGGACTTGGTGAAGGATGTGCATCGACTTGCAAGGTTTGGATTTCACTTTGTTGACTCGACCGGGGGCACTGTTATTGTCCAGGATGGATCAGAATCATCCTTGGTAAATGATGTGAAATCTAGACAAGATGAGGACCCTAATTTGGTAAAGTTAAAGGAAGCCATTCAGAATCAGAAGGTAGAGGTCTTCTCCGAAGGGAGAGATGGTGTTCTTTGATATCAGGGTCGCTTGTGTGTCCTAGACGTTAATGATTTGAGAAATTGGTTGTTTGAAGAGGCTCATGGTTAAAGGTATTCGATACATCCAGATGCTACCAAGATGTACCATGACCTATGGGAAGTCTATTGGTGGAATCGCATGAAGAAGGACATCGCAGAATTTGTAGCCAAGTGTCCATATTTTTAGCAAGTGAAGGTTGAGCTTTAGAGACCAGGAGGTGTGCTTTAGGGCATCAGTATCCCTACTTGGAAGTGGGAGGAGATTAATATGGACTACATCACAGAGTTGTCTCGCACTCGTCGACAGTATGACTCCATTTGGGTGGTTGTGGACAGGTTCACCAAAGCCGCTCATTTTTTACAGATCAAAACCATGGATTCAGTGGAGGATTATGCCAAACTATACATTTGAGAGCTAGTTCTGTTTGATTGAATTCCCTTGTCAATCATATCAAACAAAGGTACTCAATTTAACTCTCAATTTCGGAGGTCGTTTCAAAAGGGACTTGGTACTCAGGTCAAGCTCAGTACAACGTTTCATTTACAAATCAATGGTCAAGAAGAGGGGACTATTCAGACTCTCGAGGACATATTGAGAGCATGTTTGAATGAATTCAAGGGTAGTTGGGATAATCATTTGCCTTTTATCGATTTTGCGTAAAACAACAACTATCATTCTAGCATTCAGATGGATCCATTTGATGCTCTCTATGGGCGGAGATGTAGATTGCTTATTGGTTGGTTTGAAGTCAGTGAAGCTACGATGATAGGACCAGATTCAATCCATGAGGCAATGGAGAAGGTTCAACTCATATGGGACAGGTTGAAAACAGCTCAAAGTCACGAAAAGTCTTACGCGGATGTGAAAAGGAGTGAACTTGAGTTCAAAGTTGATAATTGGGTGTTTCTAAAGGTGTCTTCCATAAATGGAGTGATGAGGTTCAGAAAGAAAGGGAAACTCAATCTCCGTTATGTTGGCCCGTACCGGATTGTGAAACGATTTGGCAAGGTAGCATATGAGTTGGAGTTGCCCATAGAATTAGCTGTAATCCATCCATTTTTCCATGTATCGCTCCCAAAGAAGTGTTTGGAGGATCCAGCTCTAGTTGTTCTGGTGGACAATGTCGGTGTGAAAGATAGCCTTAGTTATGAAAAGATTCCGGTAGAAATATTGGATCATCAGGTTTGAAAGCTAAGGAACAAAGAAGTAGCTTCAGTTAAAGTTCTATGGAGGAATCAACATGTTGAGAGACCTACGTGGGAAGTCGTAGCAAATATGATGACTAGATATCCACATTTATTCCATAACGGCTCAGTCACAGCTTGAGGTATCAATTCTTGCCCTAAAAACTCTATTCAGTTTCATGTTCAGTTCATATGACCCAGATTCATTCATGTAAATAGTTGTATGTGTGGTTTGGGAATTCAGTTCAGCCATGTATTTCAAATCGGAGTTAGACATTCCGTCAGTTTTCAGCTTATATGATCGGTAGTTGAATATGATGATTGCATTTCTTTGCTTTTCTTTGTAATTTTCAACATTCGAGGATGAATATTCCCAAGGGATAGATATTGTAATGCCTCTAAAGCCCTAAGATTAGACCTAAAAGTTGAAATGGAGAAAACAGAATTTTCTACCCCATGTCACAAAATGAGTTGTCCTATGACCCGTCAGGATGACCACGAGTCGCTATGTGACTCGTGGGGAGGAGTATAACTTGAATTGAAAATTTTTGGTTTTGGGTCACCACGGACATGACCATGATTCGTGGTCAGTCGTGGATAGGGATGAAGTGCAGGTAGGAGGAATTGGGCAGTGAACCTAACGGGTGGGTCACCATGACTCGTTGGGTGCACCACGAGTCGTGGTGTGCCCCGTGGTGAGCACCATGTGAATATTGGAAGTGAAGGCAATGGAAGGTGACCACCTGTGACGACCCCTTAGGTCCCTCGTGGGGTCCCTTTGAGGAAAATTGGCAGTGCACTTGATGACAGGAGATCACGACTCGTGCCCTATGGTAATGATTTGTCCAGTCCCTCGCTAGGACTTGCAATCAGAATTTCTCTGCGAATTTATTAAAGGCTTTTTCATAATTTATAAGATACTAAGGCCTAAACTACATTGTTTTAAGCTATGAATAATGAGTTTTAAGAGGGGTAAGTTCAAATGCTATTCCTATTCATGCATGCAAGCTAGAGGGCTAGAGAGGTGATCAAGCTTAATTTCTTTAAGATTTTCATCGATTCTTCCTTGGGCAATCAGAGGAGTTATAGAATCATATTCTCTCAGGTATGTAAGGTTATAAATGGGTGAATTTGTTCACACCCATGCCAATCCCTCTCTCATTCATGAAAATCTATGTGTGATCCTATGGGGTTTAATCCAATGCATGAATTTTCTAAGTTTCTTCTATGGGTATGATCTAAGTATATTTTTATTATTGAATTATGATTCATGGGCATGTTTTACAATGTTTTCAGTTATAAATCATGTTTTCAAGTTTTATAAGTTATGATGCTCATCCATGAGGAGTTCATGAAAGTTGAGATCCATGAGGTATGTTCAGGTATGATGAGATATTTACGAGAAAAGCATGTTTTAAGTTACGCATGTCTATGATCATGTTTTCAAATGAATCAAGTATTTTCAAGCATGTTAAAATACTGGGCAATCCAACATATTCAAGTATGATATATGATTTCATGTCAATTAGCTTACCACATGGTTTTGGTGTCAAGACTCCCAATTATGTTTAGCTTGTGGTATGGTTTGAGCCAAGGCACCTTATGTATGATTTCAGATTTTATATGTACCTGATTATGCAGCTTCTTCACTAGACGATGGTCAGCTTCATCGAAAAATGATGGAGAGCATATGCATGTATTTGGGGGTATTGTCTAGCACCGAGTAGGCTAAGGGCATCCCTATGCCTCAAATCTCTGAGCCAACATAGGTATGATCAGATTATTTGGGACCTTCTTTGGAGCTTTACCCTTCCCCAAGGGGCCTTCAGGTTGATATCGATATCATGATAGCTTTTTAGCCCTGGCAAGGCTTTGGACGAATCTTCCCACTTGAGTGTGATAGTCGGGACCACATAATCTCTATCATGGTAATGTTGGTTATAAGACGAGTCTCCCATTGTTCCTCATGATTTCAGTTATGCATGTTTATCATTCATGACATAGATATATATGTTCTAAAGCAGGTTTGACCCAATGTTCAGTTTTACTTATGATTATTAGACTTCAGCAGCTTTGGGTCATTCGATTCAGTTATGATGTTCAATTATGTTCTGATCATGATTTCATAAAATAGCATGCAAGCCCTACTCTCAAATTCTTATCTTGATTATGTTTTATATTATGCATGTTTTAAATGATTTTATTTATTTAAACAATTTTACTTACGTTGCATACTCAGTACATTCCCCGTACATACAACATACTCTATGTTATACCATTTTGTGATACAGACTCCGATCTTCAGACCCAGCCCCGTCACTAGCAAGTTCTAGAGTTAGCATCCAGCTTCTATTGGTGATTCCTCATTTGTCGAGGGCCCCTTTACGTTCAGTTATGTTTACGTATTTCCAGTGTCAGTCTTAGAGAGTTAGTTGCGGTCTTTTCCCATCAACTCATCAGACGTAGAGGCTTTCCATTCAGTTATGTTTACGTATTTCCAGTGTCAGACTTAGAGAGTTAGTTGGGGTCTTTTCCCATCAACTCATCAGACGTAGAGGCTTTTCAGACATAGATTGTATTCATCTTCAAACTCGTGTTGTATGTTCAGATTTTATATTATGTTCAGACTTCCTCTATGACTATTATGTCAATCTTCTATTGTTTTGATGGAGTTAGAAAATATGTTCACGACATGGGTCGACTTGGAGTCTCTCAAGGTTTCTTGTCCCGTGTCTCGATATGGGCCCATTTTCGGGTCGTTACACAAAATGAGTAAGCAAATTCAAGAATAAGTTTCAGGTCTCCTATGGATTTTTTTCTACCTTTTCAAAGAAAAAGATGAAGCTTTCTCTCTCTACAATTCAATTCTCTTACTTCTCTCTAGTTTTTATTCAATACTAAATACAATTCAATGAATAATATGGAATAGAAGGTTCAATTCTCTTTTTAAAATGTAGAAAAGTAGGATACAAAATGGTCCTCTTATTTTTTGAACCAAATGTTTTTGCCCTTTTCTGACGAACCTCACTTGTGAGTTATTGGTGGTTCACTGGTACTGATTCGCGGTCTACCGGTCTGTCGCATTAAGGTGCCAGTGGTTTCTTGAATGATTCAGTGTTGGCACCACTAGTTCACCGGTGTTGATCCCTAGTCCACTGGTATCCATTCTTATTTAGCCCAATAGGTATCTACGAATGACTGGTGTTTCTCCATTGGAGAGTTGGTCCTCATCCAAATTTTCATGCCTTTTTATTCATTTTATGCTTTCTCTAGTCAAGTTAAATACTTGAAAAGATCAAGGAGAAAAAGAATAAAATCCACCTTAAAATACTTGAAAATCAAACAAAAACTCCTAATGAGTTGGTAAATTACCAACTCATCATTCAATACGATCAGTAGTTATACCAAACAATGACTCGTAGTCTAGCTCGTTGTTTGGGAGAGAGATTTTGATTACATTATGAACTTGAAAGAACGGGCAACACAATGAGTCATTGCCTCTAAGGATGGGTCATTGTACTACTTATTGAATATGAGGAATGAACTATCGAGCTGACAACGACTCAGAGAATGGGTTGTTGTTACTAACAATGACTTGTTGGTTTAGTCATTTTAAGACAAAATACTCTGGTTTCTAATTCCAAGTTTGGCTTTGGTCTACAAAACTTTTAGGGTGTTACAAATACTTAATATCAAATGATCATAGTTAGTAGTTTTGAGGTGATTTCCACTTAAGAAGAGGTCAAGATGGATTTTGAAAAGCTAAGGGTGATTTGCCAACAAACTGACCAAAAAACACTACAAGATGCTGAAATCGAAGAAATGACCCTTGATTTACAATAAAACTCCAAATCATTTTTTGACTCTAGTGCATTTGAAGGTGAGGTTGTTAAGTATGAAGCATATTTGCAAATGGAGTGACTTAGACCATATTTCAATAATTTGTCAACATTGTGCTTTGTTGAACATATGGAAAATGAGGTAATGAGTCTAAAGAGGAATTTGGAGAGAAGGATCAAAGTGATTTCAGTTTGAAGTTTGCCATGCCAAGAAGGCAAAATTACATCACTCATTTAAAGACAAAATTTTGAAGCAACACTCAGGAGGTGGCCTCTTTGTGTTCATACCACCTCCCCATAAGTATCATCAAAATCTTAATTCAAAGTTAGGGGAAATAATTCATATCCTCAAAATGGAAAGAATGGAATGACACTTATCTTCTAGGGTATTCATTGGACTAATATTCCAAGTGCACCTCCGAGAGTTCTTACCCATACTCTTACATTTTGCATGCACTGAGGACAATGCATATGTTTATGTTGGGGGTGAGGTTTTTGCTTATGATATATGGATTCTGATGATAGTATGTGTATTATTTTTGTTTTTATAGTTAGTATAGATGCATTTGTTGTTTTTGCTTTTGTTATATGTTAGAATCCTTTTGAATTTTCTTAGTAATGGTTCTTTCTCGACTCCAAAAGTCCCTAAGATTAGATCCGAGGGTTGAAATGAAGAAAATAGGAAAATCTACACTAGGTCACAAAATGAGTCGTCGAGTGACTCATTAAGTGACCTGACAGGTCGTTAAGTGATCCGTTGTGTGTGCATGAATTGGTAACATATTGGATTTTCAGGAGACATAATGAGTTCAGGGATTATTCATGGTGCCACTTCATGACCCATACAGGGAGCCATTATCTTGGAAGGGTGGAAAGATGGAAAATTCCTAAAAGTCATGATGACTGGGACGATGAGTCTTTAGGGCTCCCTATGAGTCGTCATTTGACCTGTAAAGTTTGCAGTGGTGAAAAGAGAATTGAATTCTAGTGTACTGTACGGACGGAGGGAACGAATCGTTAAGTCCCTGATTTTTTACATAGTGATTTATGGAGTGAGGAAGATCAGGCAATGGGGAAAATGGGGTCAGTGGCAACGGGTCAGGGGATGACCCGTCAAGTCCCCCAACGGATCATCCAGTCCATCATTGGGACTAGTAGGGTCATTTTTCCATTCGAATTATTCAGGGTGTTGTCATAATTTCTAAGCTTCTAACTCCCTAATGACATTATTTTGGGATCCTTAATGAGTGTTTTCAGAGGGTTTAACCTAGCCTAAGTTATTATGCTCTCACTCATGCATTGAATTGAAATGGTTTTCTAAGATCAAGCTAGAGTTTCTCCTCTATTTCTTCCTTAATTATCGTAGGCTTTCAAGAAAAGCTTAGAAATCAAGTTACCTGGATATGTAGGGCCATGAATGAGGGATTTCTTTCACCCTCATGCTCAATTTCTCCTCTAATTCATGAATTCAAGACTCCAATTAAGTGTATTGAAATTCTAGGGTTTTAACCCAATTCTATGCAAATACTCTTGCCATGTATATGGATCGAATCCCCTTCATGTTTTGATTGATAATTTATGACTATTGGGGAATATTTTTCTCTTAATTTAATTATTAAACCATGATTTGAGGTTTATGAGAATTTTGCCCTATTATGCATGATTTGTTAAATTCAATCTATTGAGTCTACGATTTCAAGTATGATGAAGTAAATTATGTTTTATGATTAAAATGCATTATTTCCACAAGAATCCCTCATGAATTTACGAATTATAAAGAATGATGATTCCCTTAAGTATGCACGACTTTCATGAATATCGAGTTTATGATTATCGCTGACTTACGTGCATATTTTATGGCTAGTTCATGTATCTCAAGCATGTTGTGAATCTCATGATTTCAACTAGACCATGTACCTCAAGCATGATTCATGATTCTGATATGAGCACTATATATATTTTGGGAGTAGTATTAAACACTGAGTAGGTCGGGGTTCCAGTGCGCCTAGGTCTCAGACTATATGCAAATGTAGCCATGATGGGGTCCTCCACGAGAGTGTCTCCCATTCCCATATGGGCCCCCATGAGTGCTACCAATCCTTTTTAATGGTTCTACCCTTGGAAAGGTATGAAAACCCTCTCAACTAGGGATTTACATGTTGGGCTCCATGTAGCTCACGTGGGGTATGTCCATTATAAGAATCTCCCATTGTTCCTCATGTTTTCAGTTACTCATGTTCATGACTTATGATATTATATTTTATAGCATACTTGACCCATTGATCAGTTCATGAGTTTTCAGTTACGATTTCAAGCATGACAAGTTTTATTATTTCTAATTCTAAACTTTTGGTCCTTATGTTTAGATTATAATAAATAGCTTATGCTTATGTATACTTTGGATTAATGGCTTAATTCATGTTGTCCCTACTGTCCCGATACTTTTAACTTATTTGAATGATTTTATACTATCAATTTACTAGCATGTTTTACTTACCTTACATGGTCAGTACATTTCAAGTACCAACCACATACTCTATGTTATATCATCTCACAATATAGGTTCGGGTGATCACTCCCAGTATCATTGCTAGCTCGCACTTGCTCAGATCAGCTCCATCCCTCTTTCGGTGAGTCCTCTTCATCCGAGGACATTTATCAGCCATGCTTGTTATGTTTTGTTTTTGTTTCATACTTGTAGTTAGCTGGTGACTTTGTCACGACCCGAGTCCTCACCCTAGACATGACATAGTACTTAGGGCCACAAGTGACCCCAAGCTAACTCATTGCATAGAATACTACTGAAACTACATGAATAGTGTATGAAATTTATAAGCAAAAGATTCAAAAGGCATAACTGAACAAAATACTTTTAAGCAAAACTATACATCTAATAACACATTGAATTACTAACTTTGTCTGAAAGCCATCTAAGAATTGATGAGTTGATGGGACAATCCCCCAGCTAACTCTAAAGTCTAAACTAAAATATCAAAATACAATAGTCTTGGAAATGAAACTCCAGCCCTTGGAAAATGAGGACTCACCACTGAACTCTGCTGATTATTGTCGGAGAAGGACTATTGAAGATGTTGAGACTGAGAACCTTCGCCTGTATCATAAAACGATACAAAAAAAGAGTATACATTAGCACTTTGAATGTATTGAGTAAGTGAGATATGAAGTAGATGTAAAGATTCTGAGATTCTATAAGCTCAACTGACAAAATATTCATTGACCATAATTGGAATCAGAAATACTTAAGTGTATGAAAATCTGATAATATTGAAAGTACTAGTAATTGTCTAATGGTCATACACATATCCTGAGTTCTGGAGGACTGAGTTGAACTGGAGACTATAACTGTATTGTATTGACAGGTATTGTACTATATTGTGGGAGAAACTATTACCTACATGTAACCATGTGAGTTAGACATGGGGTCTAATGTATACCCCCATCGAAGAAGGCCCACTATACATTGCCAGGGTATAGTAGCTAAGCTGGGTGATCACTGTTTGTTGGCCATTCATGTTAATAAACTATGATGGTAGTGTAGTTCTAGGAACATGGGTGCGCTGAACCCAAGCTTCGCTCAGTGCTAAGTTCTACTCCTACTGGAAATTCTTCCTATGTCTAACTAGGCTGATAGCTCGAAGCTGGTGTTCTAAGACTTAAGTCATGACTACTTGTCTTGAAGTGTCTTGAGTCTAAGGACCTGAAGGTAACTATGTTCCAAGACTCGTCAAAGATGCTTTATCTGAAAGTGTTGTAACAGTCTAAGGAACAACTGACAAATTCATAACTAATACTACTGAGGTTACTAAAGTTCTTAAAACTAGAAGTAGTCAAACTGATCAGTTGACATTTTTGTAGAACACTGAGTGTTGACTGAGTCTTTGAGACTGAGTAAATCGAAGACTAACTTCTTATCATGAAGTTGTACTAATATTGGTAAATTCAAAGGAAATTATGCTGACAAACAATATTCATGTCTGCATTCTCAAATATACAAGTCCCACTCAAATCACATATGAAGATTAGGGAAAAATACATACTGTATGAAAAGAAATACCAAGCATGAATTACAACTAATAATAATCTAAGAAAAACTCAAGAATTATCATAATAATGGAATTCACAAACTATCTGAACAGAAACCCTATGTAATACCCCAAAAGCCCGAAGATCAGACCCGGGAGTTGAAATGGAGAAAATTGGAAATTTGGTCACCAGGTCACCGAACGAGTCATTCTGTGACCCGTGGGGTAGACCACGAGTCATGAGATGACTGGCGGTGAGGAACAGGGTGAGTTGGATTTTTGGATTTAAAGTCCCCACAGACGTTACCACGAGTCGTGATCAGGCCCCATGACTTGATGAGTCAGCCGAGGACAATAATTTTTAGAAGGTGAAGGAAGATGGCAGTGTACCCCACGGAAGGTCCCCACGAGTCATGGTCAGTCACCACGATTCATGGGATGGGTCGTGGTTAGCAAGATGGAAATTATTTGAAACAAAGGCAGTGCATGAGACGAGTGGTGACCACGAGTCATGGTCATTTGTAACTATTCATGAGATCCCTCGTGATGAACCTCAAACGATCTGTTGGACAGTGTACTTGACGATTGATTCCACGATTCCTTTCCTTGGGCCACGACTCGTACGGTCCCTCATTAGGATTGGCAGTCAGTTATTTCCTGCAAATTTAGTAAGGAATTTTCCATAATTCCTATGATCAAAAGGCCTAAACTACGTCGTTTTAAGATAATTTCCGGGTGTATTAAGATAGGTGAAGTCATTCTAGCCTATTCTAAACCCATGCATGCAAAGTTAGGAAGTTAAGGAAGTGATCAAGCTTAAGCCTTTCCAATTCTTCTCAAATTCCTTTTGGGCAATTAAAGAAGTGTAAGAATCAGCCTTCATCAGGTATGTAGGGTTATGAATGGGTGACTGTATTCATACTCATTCCCAATCTCTCTCTAACTCATGAAAATCTATAAGCTTATTCTATGGGGTTTTAACCCGATGCATGAATTCCTAAATCTATGTCATGGGTATTTATCTGAGTACATTTCAATTGATGAAGTATGATTCATAGGCAAGTTTTATCATATTCTCAATTACTAATCATGTTTACTAGTTTTCCAAATTATGATTCTCATTCATGAAAGCTTATGAGAAGATGAGATTTAAGAAGTGTGTTCATATATGATGGATTTTGATGATAAAAGCATGTTTCCAATCCACCCATGTTATGTTCATGTTTTCAGAGTGAATCAAGTTAATTTTCAAGAATTTTAAAGTATCAATCAATGTCCTTATGTTCAAGTACGATTATGATTTTACTACTTTAGCTTACCACATGGTTTTTGAGCGAAGACTCCCAATTATATTCAGCTTGTGGTATGATTTGAGCTAAGACTCCTCATGTATGATTCAGATTAATGTATTCATGATTATTCAACTTCATCAATAGATGATGGTCAACATCGTTGAGTAACGATGGAGAGCATATACATTTTTTGGGAGTAGTGTCTGGCACTGAGTAGGCTATGGGCCAATCAACCCTATGCCTCAGAACTACGCGTCAATGTAGGTATGATCAGATTATATTGGGACCTCCTAAGTGAGCTATCCCCTGCCCCAATTGGGCCACGAACATGATATCGATATCATGGTATCGCCCTTGGCCCTGACATGGCTTGGAATGACTCTACCCATTTGAGTGTGACAGTTGGGACCATATAAGCTCTATCGTGGTATGTCGGTTAAAAGACGAGTCTCCCATTGTTCCTCATGATTTCAGTTATGCATG
>JACEIK010011157.1:23494-33719 GCA_018107945.1 Datura stramonium
TATATATCTACATGTGCTCTAAAGTAGGTTTGACCAAATGTTCAATATTATTTATGACTATTAGATTTTAGCTTTGGGTCAATCAATTCAATTATGATGTATTTTTATTTTGAGATCATGATTTCATAAAGATAGCATACAAGCCCTACTCTCAGATTCTTATTTGTTTGTGTTTTACATTATGCATGTTTTATTGATTATAATTATTTAAGTGGTTTTACTTACCTTGCATACTCGGTAAATTCCACATACTGACCGCATACTCCTTGCTATATCATTTATGATACAGGCCCCGGTACTCAGACTCAACCTCGTCCTTAGCATGCCATTCAGAGTTAGCATCCCACAACTACTGGTGAGTCCTCATCTCCCGAGGACCAGACTCTATCAGTTTTCCTTATGTATTCAATTTCAAACTTAAGGAGTTAGTTTGGGGTTTTGTCCCCTCATCTCATCAGTATTAGAGGCTTTTCAGTCATAGATTGTAATCAGCTTCGAATTCGTGTGTATTTCTTATGTTACATTTATTTCAGACTTCTGCTAAGTTTATCATGTTGATCTATAATTTTCATGATTTAGTTAAATGTTTGTTCATGCCATGGGTCGACTTGGAGTCCCTCGGGGTTCCATGTCCCATGTATCGATCCGGGCCTGCGTTCAGGTAATGACAAACTTGGTATCATAGCAATAGGTTTGAAGTGTCCCGGGGTGTCTGAAAGCCGTGTTATGTAGAGTCTTTTTCGTGGGTGTGAAGCGTGCCACACTTATGAAGAAGAGGCTACGAGACATTTAGGAAATGTTCCCTTCTTTAATGATCTATGTCGTGCGAAGAAATGCCTCCCTATCCTTCTAATTCATGCTATTCATGATTGTAGAATCCTGGCTCCCCGAATGAGCGGTAGGAGGAATGGAAATGGAAATGGCCACAAGGATGGCAACGGAAACAGGAACCAAAAAGCCCCACCAGTTCAGGAGCATCATGCACCGGAGCCTGTTGCCCATGCTAAATTCTGGGCAGCTAATCAGATACTCGCGTAGACCTTGACCGATGAGGTCAATCAGCAGGCAGTTGTACATATTCCGCAAAACTGAAATGCGGCGGAATATCAAGTTAGAGATTTCTTGAGAATGAACCTACCAAAGTTCCTCGGGTCAAAAGTAGATGAGGACCCGCATGAGTTCATTGATGAGATTGTGTAGATCACCCAAGTTATAGGAGTGAATGGGTTGGAGTGTGTTGAGTTGGCCTCCTATTAGTTGAAAGGGATCGCACATATCTAGTTTCGATAATTCAAAGATAGTAGGGCCGCGGAAGCAGGCCCTATCACTTGGGAAGAGTTCCATGCTACGTTCTTAGATCGGTTCTTCCCTCGTGAGATGAGGGAGTTGAAGGCATCCGAGTTCGTGAATCTTAAGATAGGGAAATTGACGGTGAAGGAGTATGCCCTTGATTCACTTTCCTATCGAAGTACGCCCCAGAGTAAGTGGTTGAAAGTCAGAGGACGTGGGTGTGCAGGTTCGTTAATTGCTTGGCGGGCTATTTGAACAAGGATTGTAGGACCTCTATGCTCCATCAGGATATGGATTTCCCTCGAATAGTCTTGTACTGCCAGCAAATGGAGGTGGCGCATATAATGGAGAGAGAGGCCAAGAGGGCTAGAACCGATAGCTACAGATTCTCTCAGCCGAGGTTAGGTGGTGGGCACCGACAGCAGACCCATAAGAGATCTTCAGCCCGGCATCTTCAGCGTTGAGTGTGCCATCCAGACCTAGGTTCGACTAGAGAGGGCGAGCATTAGGCTCTAGGGTTCAGAGCAGTAGGCCCGCAGATTCTAGCATCCCAGTTTGTGGCAGGTGTGGTCAGGGGCACACGAGCCATTGCTTGGCAAGTTCAGGTGCTTTCTTCGGGTGTGGTGTCACAACCCAAATGTACACCCGGATCGTAGACACGGGACAAGGAGCCCCGAGAGACCCCAAGACAACCAATGGCATGAGCATACATCTATTTCAATGCCATGAGCGGAAGACTTAACATAAAGAACATAGTCATAATATAACATAAAGGAAAAACCAGTATAAGACATACAATACGGCGGAATAGAACATGTAGTTTGATAAACTTCTAAACATGAAAGGCGGATTGATGGGACAACTCCCCAACTAATCCAACATCCATAAACAAAAAGGAATAACATAGAGTGTGAACTTGTAGCCCTCGGAACATGAGGACTCACCAAGTGTGCTGAGAGAAAATCCGAATATATCTACGAGTGAGGACGAGCCTTAGAACTGGGACCTATATCATGAGACAATACAACATAGAAAGTATGCAGTCAGTACGTGGAGTGTGCTGTGTACGCAAGGTAGGTAAAACGGACATTTAAAACATGTATAAAGTTCATAAATGAATAGGACAGCATACTCGTATCGTAAATGAATAGGCTTAACATGAACTTAACCCCCTTAAAAGATCCCATTCAGACCTTAAAATGACATAGTTTAGGCCTTAGGAATTTAGGAATTACGAAAACACCCTTACTAAAAATCCAGAAATTCCTAGTTGCCAGTCCCCATGAGGGATTTCACGAGTTGTTACCATCAGGCACAACTCGTGGCTGGGATCCATGATGTATACTTCCCAAACAAGCTCAGGGGACCCCACGAATCGTGGTGGCTAACCACGACTCTTGGTCACCCCCTTTGTCCCTACTGCCTCACATCCCTAGCCATGCATTCCATCCTCGCCACGGGTGATCCCACGAGTCGTGAGGTCTGACCACGACTCATGGTCACCCCTGTGCCCCCCAATACTCTTTCAAGCCCAGCCTAACCACGAGTCACTTCACGACTCGTGGTCCCACCTAATGATCCATGAGCCATCTCACGATCCATCCTGTGACCTGTTACGAATTTCAAGTTTTTCTCGATTTTGGTTCCAAGGTCTGATCATTCAGTTCTCGGAGTATAAAAATATCTCCTCCTTGGGAACATTTGTCCTTGAATGTTAGAAACCTACAGAAAACTCAGAAACCAGCTATCACCATATACAAATACTGATAATTTAAGCCGAAAACTAACGGATTGACTACCTCCAAAAAGAACTACATGGATGAATTGAATTCATACACCACATACATATACCATATAATAAAACAAACTTGTACACATGAACTGAACATGAAAACTAATTAGAGATTTAGGGAAAAAACTGATACCTCAAACTGAAATTGAGCTGGTAGGGAAAAATTGAGGGTGTTTAGCCATCATATCTGCTTCGGCTTCCCATGTAGCTCCCTTAACATGCTGATTCTCCATAATACTTTAACTGAAGATAATTTTTTGTTGCTTAGTTTACGGATTTGATGATCTAATATTTCCATGGGTAATTCTTCATAACTGAAGCTGTCTCTTACACCAACGTCGTCCACCGGGACTACTAAAGCTAGATCACCCAAATACTTTTTCAAAAGTGACACATGAAACATACGATGAACTGAAGATAACTCCAAGGGCAAGTCCAACTCATACGCCACCTCACCAACTCTCCTCACAACCCGGTAGGGGCCAACATAGCGGGGACTGAGTTTCCCTTTCTTTCCGAACCGCATTACTCCCTTCATGGGAGATACCTTTAGAAATACCCAATCATCCACCTCAAACTCCAAATCTCTTTTCCTCACATCGGCATATGATTTCTGACGACTCTGAGTGGTTTTCAACCGTTCCCTTATTAACTGAACCTTCACCATTGCCTTGTAAACCGAATTTGGCCGTATCATAGCTACCTCACCAACCTCAAACCATCTGATGGGAGATCTACACCTCCACCCATAAAGAGGCTCGAACGGTGCCATTTTGTTGCTTAAGTGATAGCTTTTAATATATGAAAACTCGATTAAGGGTAAATGATCATCCTAACTACCTTTAAAATCCATAACACATGCCCTCAACATATACTTAAGAGTTTGGATTGTTCATTCGACTTGGCCATCCATTTGCGGGTGAAAGGCTGTGCTGAGCTTGACTTGGGTCCCAAGTCCCTTCAGAAAAGACCACCAGAACTAGGAGGTAAACGGAGTACCTCGATCTGAAATAATAGGCAAGGGAACTCCATGAAGTCGAACCAACTCCCGAATATACAATTTGGCATATTCATCCACCGAATCCGTGGTCTTGATCGGTAGAAAGTGTGCATCCTTAGTTAACCTGTCCACAACAACCCAAATGGAATCATACTGTCTCCGAGTGCAGGGCAAACCTGTTATAAAGTCCATGTTGATCTCTTCCTACTTCCAAGTAGGAATGATGATATCTTGGAGTACACCTCCCGGTCTCTGATGCTCAACTTTCACTTGCTGACAATTCGAAAACTTGGCTACAAATTCTATAATATCTCTCTTCATGCCATTCTACCAATAAACTACCCGCAAGTCATGATACATCTTTGTGGCACCTGGATGGATAGAATATTTGGTACCATGTGCTTCATGTAATATTAAAACTCTGAAATTATCAAATTCTGGAACACATAGTCGACCCTGGTATCATAGCACACCATATCCCCCTTGGAAGAAAACCTTCACCTTTTCACTCTGCACAACTTCCTTCAGCTTCCTCAAAATCGGATCCTCATCTTGCTTAGATTTGACATTGACCATCAAGGACGATTCTGACCCATTCTTCACAATAACGTCGCCATCAGTTGAGTCAATCAATCTAACTCCCAACCTTGCAAGTTGGTGGACATCCTTCTCAAACTCCTTCTTTCCCTCATCCACGTGGGACACACTCTCCATAGAGAGCCTACTAAGTGCATCCTCCACCACATTAGCCTTGCCCCGGTGGTAAAGAACGCTCATATCGTAGTCCTTTAATAACTCCAACAACCTCCTTTGCTGAAGATTGAGATCCTTCTGCGTGAACACATATTGCAAGATCTTGTGATCTATGAACATGTCCACGTGGACCCCATACAAGTAATGCAGCCATATCTTCAATGCAAACACCACCGCGGCCAACTTGAGATCATGGATTGAGTAATTATTTTCGTGAATCTTTAACTGTTGAGAGGCATATGTTATTACCTTCCCATGCTGCTTCAACACGCATCCCATTACGAACCTCAAAGCATCACAATATACAACAAAGCCATACGTGCCCTTGGGTAAAGTCAACGCTGGTGCTGAAATGATTCAAGTCTTCAATTCTTGGAAGATTTTCTCACAAGCATCTTACCATTGGAACTTTATCTTTTTCTGAGTCAACTTAATAAATGGTGCGGTAATTGATGAAAAGACCTCAACTAATCTTCGATAGTAGCCTACCAGGCCTAAGAAACTTTGAATTTATGAAGGACTCACCAGTCTAGGCCATTTCTTCACCGCCTCGATTTTCTGAGAATCTACCTTTATGCCCTCGCCTTATACAACATGGCCCAAAAATGCTACAAAGTTCAACCAGAACTTGCACTTGCTAAACTTGGCATACAAGTGACGATCCTTGAGGGTCTGAAGCACCACTCTGAAATGAGCAGCATGCTCCTCCTCGCTCCGGGAGTATATAAGGATATCATCAATGAACACAATCACGAACATATCCCAATATGCCTTGAATACCCAGTTCATTAGATCAATAAAAGTTGCAGGGGCACTGGTTAGTCTAAAAGACATAACAACAAACTCATGGTAACCATATCGAGTCCTGAAAGGGGTCTTTGGGATGTCACTTTCTCGAACCCTAAGCTGGTGATACCCGGACCTGAGATCAATCATGGAGAAACACTTGGCTCCCTGAAGTTTATCAAATAAATCATCAATCCTGAGCAAGGGGTACCTATTCTTTATAGTGACCTTATTCAACTGCCGATAATCAATACACATCCGAAGTGATCCATCCTTCTTTCGAACAAAGAGAACTGGTGCACCCCATGGAGACTTGCTCGGTCTAATGAAACCCTAATCCAGCAAGTCCTTCAACTGTTCTTTTAACTATTTTAGCTCGGTTGGAGCCATCCTATAAGGAGGAATGGAGATAGGCTGCGTATCGGGAAATAGATCAATATCGAAATCAATTTCCCTCTATGGAGGAACACCTGGAAAATCATCGGGGAAAACCTTCAGACACTCACACACCACTGGAACTGGCTGAATAGTCGGCGTCTCGGACTCTACATCCTAAACCCTAACTAGGTGGTACATGCAACCCTCAGAGATCATTTTCCTAGCATTAAGGTAGGAAATAAACCGACCGGCTGGTACAACTGAACTATCCTTCCATTCAAAAACTGACTCACCCAAAAACTGGAATTCCATCGCACGGGTCCTATCAATTAATCAAAGAATAACATGCAAACAACCAATCCATACCAAAAATGATGTCAAAGTTAGTCATGGCCAATTCTACTAAGTCCGCGGAGGTAACCTTATGTAATATCGTAATGGGGAAACCCCTATACACCTGCCTAGTTACCACTGATTCACCGATTTGAGTAGATGCGGAGAACGGTTCTGACAAAATTTCAGAACTAACTCCAAAATTACTAGAGATATAAGGGGTCACAAAATGCAAAGTAGCTCCTGGATCTAACAAAGCATAAGCATCAGTATGGAAGACTTGCAACATACCCGTGACCATATCTGGTGAAGCCTCCTTCTCTTGGAAAGGCACTAGGGCATAAAACCTATTTTGGCCCTGACAACCTGCTGAACTAGTGGAGGCACCCTGCTAAGGGGGTTCTGTAGCTGGAGCAGTAGAACTGGCTACAGGGAAATCTCTAATCCTTTGTCCGAGTTTGCCTCACCCAAAACAAGCATCCGCACCGACTAGGCACCTCCCAGGATGATTCTTGTCGCACTTCATACAAACTGGAAAAGTGCTCTCCACCTGCATGCTACCATGATCCCTCAATCCTGTAGCCCTACTCCTCTGGTCTCTCCTGAACCTAGATAGCATGCTGGCCGATGATGGAGTTTGAGCAGTGGACCTATGCTGGGTCTGCTGACGTGGTCCACCTCTTGACCTGGACCGAGAAACCCCGTAGTTGTCGGTCCTAGCCCTCTTGTCCTCTCTCTACCTTTTATAGACCGACTCCATCTGTTGTGCATGAAATACAATGAGGGGAAAATCAATGTCCTAGTGAAGCATAGCGATCTGGCAATCCTTGTCCATATAATCTACTACCCCATGCACAAAATAGCTCACCCGAGTGCACTGTTCCACCACCAACTCTGTAGCATATTTACATAACTGAGTGTTTACATAACTGAGTGAATTCCAATGCATACTCTTGGACAGACATGTTACCCTACTTCAGATTCATAAACTCGGTCGCCTTGAGCTCCCTCATCTCCCGAGGGAAGAACCGATCCACAAATGCAGTGTGAAACTTATCCCAACCTATCGGGCCTGCACCCGCCGCCCTGGAATATCTCCATTGCTTAAACCACATATGTGCTACCCCTTTTATCCAGTAGGAGGTCAAGTCAACGCATTCCCCATTGTTCACCCCCATGACCTGGGTGACTTGTAGAATCTCCTCTATAAAATCGTGTGGATCTTCATCCAGCATTGACCCCATGAACTCCGAAGGGCTCATCCTCAAGAAATCCCTCATGCTATCTACTGCTGCATTCCCATTCTGAGGGAAATGCACCACTATCTGATTCTGGACCTGGGCAGTCATGGTCTGTGACAGCATCTGAATCGCTACCCTAAACTCAGCGTGGGCAGCTGGCTCTAGTATGTGCTCCTCATGAGCGGGTGGAGCTGCTGATGCTCACCATCATGGGTACCCTTATGATCATTTCCATTTCCATTTCTCCTAGTAATTACTCGACGTGGAGGCATGATTCTGCAAACGCAAATAACATGAATTAGAGGAGTAAAGGACATTCATCGCACGACATAGATCATGAAAGAAGGGAACATTTCCTAAATGTCTAGTAGCCTCTTTGTCATAAGTGTGGCATGCTTCACACCAATGAAAAATACTCTACCTAATGCGGCTTTCAGACTCCCTAGGACACATAAAATCTGTGGCTTTGATACCAAGTTTTTCATTACCCAAACATACACCTAGATCGTAGACACAGGACAAGAAGCCCCAAGAGACCCCAAGTCAATCCATGGCATGAGAATACATCTAATTCAATCACATGAGAAGAATACTTAACATAAAGAACATAATCATAACATAACATAAGGGAAAAACAATGTACAAGACTTATACAATACGGCAGAATACAATGTGTAGTCTGATAAGCCTCTAAAAATGAAAGGCGGATTGATGGGACAACTCCCCACCTAATCCAACATCTAGAAACTAAAACGAATAACATAGAGTCTGAACATGTATCCCTCAGAACATGAGGAATCACCAAATGCGCTGAGAGAAAATCCGAATCTATCTACGGGTGAGGACGAGCCTGAGAACTAGACTTGTATCATGAGATGATACATCATAGAAAGTATGTGGTCAGTATGTGAAATGTACTGAGTATGCAAGGTAGGTAAAATGGACATTTAAAACATGTATAAAGTTCATAAATGATCATAAGAATAGGACAACATACTCGTATCGTAAATCATGATGACATATCATATGGCTCAAGGTATTGAAAACATTCGTAATGTAAAGTAATCATAATCGTAATAGAAGAGATTTACTTAACATGACTTGGTCCAACATACATAATCATAACATGCATAAATCATGAGGAATAGTGGGAGATTCTCTTAACCGACATACCTCATATGAGCAGACATGAAGCCCGACTTGTAACCCTAATCAGGATGGTGTTCATACCTTGCAAAGAGTAGAACATGAAAGTGTGATATCACCATGAAAAGGGTCATTTGGGCCAGGGACTAACATGAAAGGGGTCCCAACATACCTACGGTGGCATGTACTTCATGAGATTTGGGGCTTAACCTGAGCCCCGAACCTACTCGGTGTTCGATACTACTACCAAAACATATATAGTGCTCATAAAAATACATACATGAGTTCATGGCTAGTTAAATCATGATAATCTTAAACATGCTTGAACATATATGGACTAGCCATGACTTGAGGCTTGTGAGTCGGCCAAAAACATAGTTCATAATTAATAAGATTCATACATACTAGTAAATCATGCATATAGATTGAATTTCATAAAATCATAATAGATAACATAATAAATTCATAATTTAAATCGAAATTCATGTTGGGCTTGTCAAGAGAATCAATGGATGAATAGATCATAAATCGATCCTCGTGGGGCATGCATAATCATGCTCAATTGTTTTGAAAATCAAAATTAATATTATTATAATCAATTTAAATCTCAAAAGATGATCAAACTCCATAGATTATGTTAAGATTTCAAAATCACAAAACCCATAATTAAATCATTAGATTTTATCTAAATCAAATACAAAATCCCCATGAGTTTTTGATAAATTTTGAGTAAAATCATAGAGTAGGAGCATGGGTGTGGAAGAATCCACCTATTGATGACCTTACATACCTAGGATTTTCTGGTTCTTAACATCCCTTGCTAGCCCAAGATGGAATTTAGAGCAAATAAGGAAGAACACCTTGAATCACCTTCTATTCTCCTCCCTATACTCTTGCATGCATGAATGAGGATTAACATGAACTTAACCCCCTTAAAATACCCCATTCATACATTAAAATGACATAGTTTAGGCCTTAGAAATTTATAAATTATGAATACACCCTTACTAAAAATGCAAAAATTACCGGTTGCTAGTCCCCACGAGAGACATCACGAGTTGTTGTTATGGGGCACGACTCATGGCTTGGATCCGTGATTTATATTGCCCAAAAAAGCTCAGGGGACTCTCTGAGGGACCGCATGAATCGTCTTGGCTGACCAGAACTCGTGGTCACCACCCGTGATCCCTACTGCCTCACATACCTAGCCATGCATTCCATCCTCGCCATGGTTTACCCTACAAGTTGTAAGGCTTGTCCACGACTCATGGTAACCCCCATATCCCCCCAATACTCTACCAATCCCAGCCTGACCATGAGTCGTGAAGTGACTTTTGGTCCCACCTAACGAGCCACCTCATGAACCGTCCTGTGACTTGGTGCGAATTTCAAGTTTTTCTCAGTTTTGGCTCCCGGGTCTGATCTTTGGGTTCTTGGGGTATAACATGTGGGAAGCCTGGATATATGCTCAGGTATTGCCCAACAACGAGGCAGGGCCACGATGGG
>JACEIK010011160.1:15760-39105 GCA_018107945.1 Datura stramonium
TTATGTTGGCCGTGTGGGGCCATAGTTTGATAGTAGTGGTGACCTTGCCGGTCACGTAGCTTTCCAGTTTTCCCTATGTTAAGTTTCAGATGACTAGACAACATGGTGGCCTTGTCGGCCCGCATAGGTTCCTTGATATTAGAATGTTTCTTGTTAGCTGTTGATGCATTCACAAGTGGCTATAGGACCAGTTGGCCGGAGGCTATGTTTACAACCGTTATATAGCCCTTCGTTTCCAGAAACCTGAGATAGAGTTAGTCAGGCACCAGATGTGCCTAGGCCCACCAGTTAGCAGTCCAGGTCCTACTAGGGCACCAGGTGCCAGTCATACCCCCGAGGCGAGGCGTGACAGGAGGCAACACTTACAACTCCAATTGGGGTGCCTCCTCTATTGATGGCTTTGGTTGAGGCTCTAAGGACCGCTGCAAGGGCTCGAACTCCTGCTTTCGAAATAATATTTTTGCCTCATTCAGAGCTTGCACCATTTCATATGTTGTACCATCCCCTAACTGATCATGTCCCACCAATGCTCTTTCCAAGGGATCATTTGGGTCAATAAGCTGAAGTGCGGACTCTTGGTCCACAATAGTGATGACTGACAACTCTTTATAAATAGCCGGTAGCTTCATGACTTTGTAGACATCAAATACTTCCACCTTATCATGGGCTCTCATGGTTAGATTCCCAACAACTACATCTATTAGAGCTCGCTCGGTTGCCAAAAAGGGACTTCCCAAAATAAATGGGACTTTCGAATCTGGCTCAAAATCAAGAATTATAAAATCTATTGGAAAAATAAGGGAGTCCACTTGCACTAGCACATACTCAACAATTCCATCTGGCCTCGCCAATGAACGATCGGCTAGCTGCAAAATTACTGTGGTGAGTCTGGGACTACCCAACCCCAACTTCTTGAACACATATGTAGGCATCAAGTTAATGCTCGCTCCTAGATCACATAAACCACAAGCTCTAATGGACTGCCCAATAGTGATCTGGATAGTAAAACTTCCCGGATCTTTGAGCTTTGTAGGCAATCTATTCTGTATCCGAGAGGTGCACGCCTCAGTAAGTGCAACCGTGGAATATTTTGTCAGTCTGCTCTTGTTTTCCACGATATCCTTTATGTGCTTGGCATACTTAGGAATTCCTTGCAAAACATCTACCAAAGGAAGATTAATGTGTACCTGCTTTAATACTTATATAAATTTCTGAAGCATGCTTCTTCCTTAAGCTTCCTCAATCTCTACGGGAATGGTAGTGATGGTGGTGACTTTTCATTATCTGTTGACTTTCCACTCCCCATCTCGTTATCATTCTCTTCAGCCTTCTCTGTTATTTCATCTTGGTGTGGTGGCTTTTCGGGTCCCAACTCCTTCAGTTTTTTTCTGCTTCTGATGGTGAAGACATTTACCTTCTTGGGATTGGTGTCTGTATCACTTGGCAACCCGCCCCAGGGTATGGTATTCTGTGCTCCAGCTAACTGTCCCAGCTGAATCTCCAAAGCCTTTGTAGCCAACTGTTGATTTTTCATGTCAGCTATCAATTTTACTTGGTCAGCCTGCATTTGAGCTTGGTTCGGTATAATGGTCTTCAACATGTCCTCAATGTTGCTGGAATGAGTAGGTGCATTATTCCCTCTGAATTGAGGATGGAAATTCTGATGAGCCCCTTGGTTCCTGTGAAGACCCTAATTTGAACTTTGCCCTTGGTGACTATTACTACCCCAGGAAAAATTTGGGTGGTTCCTCCAATTGGGGTTGTAATTGTTGCCATATTGCTGATTGTTGCCCCTTTGCACATTCCCAACAAAGTAAACTGAGTCTGGATTAGCACCACATGTATCAACTGAGTGCTCACTGCTACCACAAACTTCACACCATACTTGCTGGATTGTATTGACTGGAGCTTGTGATTGCCCCAAGCTCATATTACTAAAATTAGTGTTGATTTGATTATGTAATGCAGCTATCTGTGCAACAATAGCTGTGAGTCCATCTACCTCCAAGACCCCTTCCGCTTTATTCACCACACCTCGAGTTGTGTCAGCATTCCATTCTGGATTACCTTATGAAATACGGTTCAATAGTGTATACAGCTCCTCATACATATTTTCTAAAGCTTGCCCCCTAGCTACAGAATCTAACAGAATTTTGGTATGAGGTTCCAAGCCTTCTATAAAAGTATGCACCAACATGTCATTTGACTGATGATGGTGAGGACAATCTCTCAACATCGACTTGAAACTCTCCCAGGCTTAGTACAGGTTCTCACCATCTCTCTTCTTAACACTTAGAATCTGACTTCTAAACCTTGTTGTCTTCCCCGAAGGAAAGAACCCGATTAAGAATTTCTTTGCCAGATCATCCCATGTGGTAATAGAATTAGGCGGTTCAGCCTTTAACCACCTCTTCACTTCCCCCAGCAATGAAAATTGAAACAAGGTAAGCCTCACATAATCTGATGATACCCCCGTGGGTATGTACGTGTCACTGATCTCCAGAAAATTTTATAGATACTGTAGCGGGTCTTCATGAGGGAGACCTGTGAATTGTCCGCTGGTATGCAGTAGCTGCACCATGTTCTGTTTTAGCTCAAATCTACCTTCGGGCTCTGGCCTGCGGATGCTATAGGTCACATTATTTGCGTGTGGGATTGCCACCTCGCATACTGGTCTTGCTTCCATCACTTCACGCACTAACTCTGCCTGCCCAACTGGTGGATGTTGTTGTTGTTCCAGAATTTCCCTCTGTAACAACTGCAACTTCCTTTCTAGAGCTTCTTTCCTTTGTAAAAGAAACTATCTTTCCGGCTCCAAAAATGGGTCCACCAATTCCTTATTTCTTGCCAGCGTTCAGAAACTACTTAGTACCTGCAAGGGTAACAACTAAGATCAAGTTGTCAACACTTGCACAAAACTTGCAAAAAGTAACACTCAAAAATTTCACCAGTCCCCGGCAACGGCGCCAAAAACTTGTTCACTCCCTAACGCACGCAAGTGCACGTAGTCGTACAAGTAATATAGTCGCTCTTTCAATCCAGGTATCGAACCCACAGGGACTGTAGCTTAGTGATTTTTTCTACTTCAGTAGTCACAATTACTTTATGCAAGTATGTAAATAACACAATAAATTAAAAGTTGACAAAGAGTAATATATAAAGTAACACTAAATGAATCTAAAAATGTTGATTTAAACAATAGCAAGAACAGTATAAGGTTAAGGCATGACATGCAAGCATGTATAATTTATATTATTCTTCAGCTACCCTCTCTATCAGGTTGATGGTCGGGAAAGATTAGAATCTGGCTCTGGTCTCTCGAACCTCTACCCAATTACCCTGTTATGAACCCTGCAACTACACATTTCTGTGATGTAATAACTCATCCTAGGGCTAGTCAAAATAGTTCCCCTTGATAACCGAATATGACGTTGTAGGTATATTTCTATCTTGCACACGAATCTTACCTCTAATTTACAGCAAAGATAAGAACATATTCCCCTATTCCAAGTCTACCCTAATAATTTTCCTTTCAGAGTCAAATTAGGATTCTAATTTTACCTTAATGCTGGTCAAACATTAAAACAATGAAAATCAAGAATAGAAGAACAACCGTTCATAAGAGAAGAAAGTTCAGCTAAAACTAATATGAAATTAAACAATCCTGCAATTAGTCTCAACCTCAAAATGAGGTAATTTAGCCACTCATTTGTTGATTAAATATCTTCAAACAAGTTTTAATCATACCAACAATTAAAATTTGGAAGAAAAGATAAGAGAAAGAACCCTAGAATTTTCTTCAGCTCAACTGCTGTTTCCCACGTTCTAGCCAAAATGTCAGATAATCCAAAATAAAAGCCTAAGTGTTCTATTTATACAGATGGAAAATTTCCCAGTGATAAACTAGCTCCGTGGCACGGAGCTCATCGTAGTGAAATAGCTCCGTGACACGGAGCTATCGCGGACCTTCACTGGAATTGGGGCGAGGCTAGATTTCCTTTCAACGTGGCACGAAGGCTAACGCGGAGCTCCAGCTCCGTGCCACGGGGCTGTCGTGCACCTTCACTGTTTTGCGCCTTCCAAATTCCCAAAATTTTCTTCCTCCACCCATGTATTGTGGCACGTTGTTCAACACGAACAATCCTTAACGTGACACAGTGGTGAACTTTCAACTCAATGTTTACGCTCTCCAAACATTTCCATACTCCCATTTGGAGTTTAACTAGCTCTTCCCGCTGACATCTTTGTCTTATCCACCTGCAAATAGTCACAACATAATTATTAATCTGAAAAAGAAAAACAACCATAATTACTCAAAACATGCATGAATACATCAATATTATCCTTAACTAGATTCCCGGAGGGTTGAAAATACGGAGTTTGGTCGTATAAATACGCCTAAGATTAGTAGGAATTGAGGAGGAAGAAGCATAACTCCATCTACCTCGAAAAGGGCACATGGAAAGAAAGATAATTGATGTTACAAAGGTGAAGGAGTATGTCATGTACACAACTCAAGTCCTCACTATAGGTGATCGTCAGGATCGTGATGAGAGCTGACAAGGTCGTGTGTTTGGGATGCTTGACTTGCAGTTCAGGATAGGCGGCCTACCTGCTACAGCTGAGGAGATGGCAGCCCTTGAGGATAGATATCCACTCATAGAGAGTGCCATGCAGACGTGTAGAGTAGGGTCTTCCTTCGAAGAGCCGCTTGATGATTATAGGCTACTGTGTTGATCGACAGTGTTATTGATCTTGATAATGATGATGATGATGAGGATGCTACTATGGGAGTCCATGCAGGTTGATAGCGATGATGATGAGGATTAGGATCAGGATTACAATCCTGATGATAATGCTCAGTGGCCCAGGAAGTTCCTTTTAACCTACCTTTTGATATGATTTTGTGTGCACTGGGGACAGTGTACTGTTTAAGTATGGGGTGAAGAAAAAATTCCTTTGTTCTATAATTTCTATATATGTATTCCATAGCATAATTTCATTACCGTAGTAGTAGCTCTATGATTTGTTAGGTCTTGGTCTGTAATAGCTAGTTTGATGATGATGACTTGTGATGCCTTGAGATGTTGAATACTTTGTTTGTCTTTAACAGTTGAGATTGTTAGTTTTAGTTTAATTTTTTAGTTTGTGTTGTGTTGGTCAAGGGTGAGTATGTTCAATGAGTTTTGTTTGAAATTTTTTTGAAAATTAGCATATCTCAGCCACCCTTCGATTTTCTTATGGCCTCGGTTCTTTTTCGAATGGGAGTCCTTTGAACCAGGTAAATTTTTTATTTTTTAGGAGTCGTTGTAGTCATAGAGTAGTGACCCTTCCTTATGATAGATGGATGACGACTGTCTTAAGGAAATTTCATCATGTTTTCTATTTTTTTAGAATTGAATTATAGATCATTCACTTGTGTGCTTGTGACATTCTACTTAGCTGCTATGCTAGAGTTAATAAAGTGGTAAACTTGAGTTCATAAGTAAAGAATCCATGAGACACACACATAGCTCTCTAATATGACTCAAAATGACTCTTATGGCTTAATAATAAAAAATGTCATTCAATATGATTGTGTGGATGTGTAGCTGTAGGAAATCGACTAGACTCTTGATTGCCATGGGAGGTAAGTTGAATTGTCTTGTGTGTACATATTGGAATATATAGAACGTACCTTAGTGTATGTAGGATAGCTAATTGTTAGGGAGTTATGATATGATCAAGGAATTTCTTTGAAAAAGCCATGTTTTTCCCATGTTTTTTTACCTTTCTGTACACTTTCCCTAGTTAACTTCATTTGAGCCATAAAGCCTTATTGTTTCTTCTCCACGACAGTAGCTTAATCCCTTTCTTTGTGAGACCTTAGACTTATTGATCTAAAGTAGTATTAGTTACTTTGAGACTTAAAAAGTAAATGTCCACCGAAGTATAATGTTAAGGGAAAAAGAAAAAATTATGGTGAGAGAAAAGAAAAATAGGAAGAAGGGGTAACCACAGAATTGTGTTGTTTCTTGCTGCTAGGACAAAGAAATATAGAGCTTTAATTACAAAATTCTTATTAATTCTATAAGAAAAGACTAGAAGTCAAGTAGTGATAAAGGTGCATGAGAAGAAAAGAAAGAAAAATGGTGAGTTAGTGTAGGGTGAACAAGCAAGAAAAAGGTGGTGGAATTAGTGTAGAGTGAACAAGCAGGAAAAAGGTGGTGGACTTGAAAAGTGAAAAATGTCTTAAAAATTCTTAGGGCGGTGGTCACTATAAAAGAAATATCATTCCTACCCGTTCCTTAGCCGACATTACAATCAAGAAAAGACGTCATGATTTGAATCTCTTGAAACAACTAAGTAGTCTAAATGTACATGAAAGGAAAACTTATGGTATATGACAAATGTGCATTACATCATTTGTGAGCGTGAGAATACCTTGCTTTCTATGTTTCATGTGTTTGCATTGATAATCTGAGAGAGGAACATCACTAAAAATGAGGGGCACAAGATGTCTAAGTCGGTGTACTATTTGTTGCATATTTTATTCTTAATCATGTTGGCCCTATTGTTTGAAAAGATGACTCAGTTATATAGGTTGTGTAGTCTTGATTGTGAAACTTTTACATGTGCTTGTTGAGAATTGTTGTATGTCGATGAACCACTTAGATATATGTTCTACACTAGTAGTTGAGTGTGGATTGTTATAGGTACCAAGTCCGATGGAAAAAGATGAGTTTATGTGTGGAGTAAAGGATTGTTCGAGGACGAACAATGGTTTAGTGTGGGATGGTGACGTTAGACATATTTCTATACCCATTTGCCTTGTTTTTCCCATTTTTTACCTTGTTTTGAGTTCATAATACTTATGAAATGCATAAATTCATATGTTTGTGTGTTTTGTATGCAAACAAATGTTTTGAGGTGTTTTGAGCAGGAAACCAAAGGAAAAGGACCCAAAATAAACCAAGATTGAAGATTTGAGAAGCTGCGAAGAGGGTTCGTGGGCTATGGTGAGCGCCCAGTACACGACCTTCAATGCCTTGACAAAATTTCATCATTTTTGGTGCTATGGATGGCGTCCCACACCAGCTACTTGACTTCAGAGGATGATCATTTCAACAGCTTGGCAAAATGGTGCCGGGAGCCCCAGAGCTTCCTAGAGTTAGAGAAAATCACCAAAATTCTAGTGAGATAGAGGAGGCCACATGCCAGAAGGGTTCAAAAGCACAAGAATTTGACTAACACTCTAGTGAGATGGTGAGAGTGGTGCACCAGAGGTGCTAGAAGAGTAGAAAAATTGGCTAAGTCCTTTGTGAGATGATGGAGGCGGCGCACCAGGTCCATCCAAGAGATTAAATTACTGGAAATTGACTAAGTTTGTGGTGAGATGGTGGGGACGGCGCGCCAGACCTATTTCGGGCCAAAATTTCTGATTTTAAAGCCAAGTGTTGGAGGGAAGAAGCATTATTTCAATGCTCAACTATAAATATATTCTCTAGGGCATTTGTTAGGGATCTTGGGACGTCTTTCGACTAGTTTTTGTTCATTTTTACATTACGTAGTTCAGTTGTGGAGGCTTGTAAGCCGTTTGAAAGGAAGACCACAAGTATACACTAGGTTTCTTCTCTTCTTTACTCTTTATTTTGCATGATGATGAATATGTATTCGTTTTTCTACTTTTCTATGAGTGGCTAAACTCATATTCTGGAGTTCTGTCCATAGTGGATGGTTTTATGTTGAAAGACTGATTTAATCTATATTCGATTCTTCTTTTATAGTTGTTTATATTTATTTGTCTTAATTGATTATTTATGAGATTGATCACCTTATAAGTAAACCTGTTGACCTTCGATTGAACTTGGGAAATAGAATTGAAAAGGTTAAAGGTAAATACAAAATGGGAATTCAAAGACCCTCGAACCCATTGGTGAGAGGATAAAAATTGTTGTTGAGGATAGGGATATATCCTTCAACCCCGTCTAGTTGAAATACAAGTAGGCATAACCGTCATTTCACACTTCTCCTGCAACCATTGGGATATAGGCGTTAGTGTTCATGAAATAGTTCTTGGATGCTAGGGATAGTGGCAAGAAATAGAATAGTAATTTGCAACTAGCAACCATAGGACGAATCATTCTTGTGTAATCATGTCTTGAAAACTCAACTTGAAACCAAACAAGTGTCATTTCCCTAGACTTTCATCATCGTCGAAGTAAACCCAAGCTTGCAACCGTTCTAGTAAATTTTGTGTATTTAATGTTTTTGTAGTTAATTCTTCAAACCAATTCCCATTTTTAACTGTTTTGTTAGAATAACAAAATAAAGTAATAATCTTATAATGATTAAACTGAAAAATCTCTATGAATACGATAATCCGGACTTCCAGTCCATATTACTTGACGATCACGTGTGCTTGAGACATCAGTCAACAAGACTTACAACTACAAAAAACCCGATATGATTAGTCTACGAGCCTCTATAGAGTTTAATTAGTTGATAAACGATAGGGATAGGGCACCGACCTAGCTACTCAATATGTACACGAAACCAAAAGAAATTGAAAAGGGTAACTCCGAACGAGTTGGAGCTTACCAACAATTAGGAACTCAACTCAGCAACACGGGTCACGATCAGCTTGTCAGTCAATACCTATAGGCATGTATGCAACGCTCAGACTTGGGTGTTAGTATGAAATGTACCGATTATTTAAGGCGAATAAAAAGATAAGGATTTAGAATTACAAAACAACAAGAAGAAGATAGGAGATGTAAATAGAATAACCAAATCCAATGTCAGACAAAAGTTTTTAGATTGATACATGAACCTATCCAGATCATGCAACAACAATGGTCGTCACCAACTTACATATTCAATTCATAGCTAAGCAAAGCAGTATCAATACAAGTATAACAACAAGTAAAGCAACGACCAACAACAACAAAAGCAGTTCACAGACCAACCTTGTTGGAAAAATAACCTCACTGTCTTACAGGTCAAAAGCACATACAAGCCGAGTATGCCGGAGAAACTATGACAACTATACATTCGTCGTATGGTCACTAGTGCACCCGAGAAACTATGAAAGCCATACACTAGTCATAACACATGTTGGAGAAAAAATCACAAACAAATCACCAACTCGACCATTTCGAAGCAGATTTCACATGTCATTCTGGTTGACTAAATCTCAGGCTCAACCCCTATGTCAGAGCAATTCCACATGTCGTGGGTATAGTTGATCCTCAAGACAATCAAATCACATGAAATAATCACACAAGTGAGGCATACAACATCAACAATAACAACCCCAAATCTAACCAAGTATGCTCACAACCAATGTAAGAATAAAGGTAAATTTCCTATATGTTCTATCGTCCAACCGACTTATGAAAATCGACTAATCTAACACCCAAACACACAAATACAATTGGTTTATGAAACAAAACCGAAACAATAACCCTAAACACGAATTTCAACCAGATTTTTCTAGACACAAAATAAAAGCTTCGAATCGAATGAAAACATACAACTTCGAATCCAATGAAAAACATACTGAAAAGAGTGAAAAAGGAAGTCTTAACATACTTCTACAATGCCGAATCGACCTTAATAAAATTTATGCCACCAACACACCCAAGATTCTACCTCAAAGAAGCCCTCAAACCACCCAAAACAAAGCTTTAAGAATTCAATAAGAAAGAAACACAAATGCAACTCAATCGACAAGATTTCTATGAATCTAATGATAGATACTTCGAATTAACAACCTACCGATCTCCACAATATTATTTAACTAAGAACCATAAAAGGAAGAATCTTCCCAGCTTATTGATACAAAACAGGCACCACAACTTTCCGGAAAGCTACCAAAACGCGATCTTGACGGGAAATCTAACTCCACGACCTTGAATTCAAGTTTGGAACATTTTTCTAGGCTCCAAATCATCAAGAAGAGGTTGCAGTATGTTTTTGAAGGGTTGTTATCAAGGGAAATTTCTAAAAATTATGTTTAGAATGGGGCAACCGACCTTGGGGGCATATATATATATAGAGGCTGCCCCATCACACTACCGTGACCCAAGTCACCTAGCTGGCTGTGTCACAATAAGCCATTTCACTGGCTTCTGAATTTTTCATTCTACATTCCATCCCCTGTACTTGATCTCGACCCTCGGCCTTCCCTCGACGTACAACATGTAGTCATAAAACTAGGCTCTTACATCCAGAACCTATCGACGAGATTGATCTAAACGCATAGAGTGTTACATCCCCCTCCTCCCTTAGAAACATTCATCCTCGATTATTGATGACACATATGATTCAATTGTAAGAGTTATCGCAATGCAACTGAGGTCGCCAATCATATAATTTGTAGGTCTAACACAAAAATAACATTAGAAAATATGAAATGACCCTGGACCTTCCAAGGAACTAACAGACATAGACTCAACTCAATAATCAAAACAAATATATACCTAACACATCGCTTGCTGAAGGCTCCATAGAATGTTGGTCTTCCATGGTGAATCTATGAGGTGTAGCTCGATCTAGAACAATAACTCTGCCTTGACCTTGACCTCGACCCATAACTGACTGTGACCCTAGCTCAACTAACCGCACTAGAGCAGATGATCCTGTTATCGACCCTGTCGGTTGTACCATACAGCTCTACCCTAAAGTAGGGAAATCCCACATCTTGTGACCCTCGACTCCATATGAGTAACAAGATGTCATCCTTTCTCTACATCTCCCAAAATGTCTCTGACCATACAACTCACAATATGGAAGGGCTGGCCTACCCTACTGCATAAATCCTGATACTTGAGATATTTCTCCTGGATCAATAGAATCCCCATGAATATACTCACCATATCGCGTCTTGGGACCACCCTGTAACCCTCTCTAAATATATATAGGCCTCTCCCTCTTTTCTTGCTTGCTCTCGTTCTTGTTACTATCATCTGCGGTCCTCCAAACCTTGAGCAAGCGCCTGTATACTTGATATATCTATTTTCTCTTGCATTACGTCAATTGTTTAGTGCTCCACATACTCTGGAAATAATCCATTCATGTATTGATATATCCTAGCTCACATAGTTCTAACAAAGGGAGTAATATATCGAGCCAATGATTCAAATCGGAGTCCATACTCCCCTACGCTCATATAACCCTGCTGTACGGACAGGAACTGATCAACCCTGGCCTCTTGGACCACTTCCAGCCTTTGTGCCACAGTACCGCTATCTCCTATAATCTAAATGCCGCCAACTTTGCAGCCTTAACTGAAGTTGCATGCATAACCCAAAATATATGATACAACTGATTAATAAAATCCTGTGGGTCATCATTTGCATTCATCCCCGAGAACTCTGGAGGATTCAATGTTATAAACTCCCAAGTCCTAGGACTCCCTGACCTCTTAGCAAACTTTGCATTCTTTGGTGCCCTAATTCCTTACTGTCTAGATACTATACTCATCAACAATTGTACTGAAGCCTTTAAATCCTAAATTGCAGTAGCTGTAGGTGGCTCTGGAGGCCCTGCATCCCTCAGAACATCCCCCAACTAGATGTACAGGTGCACGAGATAGAGTAGTAGCCTTATCTTGGGTCTCAAACGGATCTGTCTCAATATGTTGTACCTTGTTGGTACCTTTAACTGCCACTGTCCAGCTATTGTTGGCTTCTGTCCTACATGTCACAGGCATTCTCTGCCCAAATTAACAAACATGAGCCTAGACCTGACTATGACTCCAGACTTACTATAAGATTTCCATCAGAAAAAGGGTAACAATCTAAGATGTCCTGAAGCCTCATGTTTATAAGTACATTATGCAACACACATATATACAAGAATCTACTAGACATGGCTCATAGACTCTTTAGGACACGACCTGCTCTGATACCAAGTCTTTCACACCCCAAACTTCAGAAGGTGTGACAGGCACCTGATGCTACACCTGACCGAGAGAACCCTACAATAAACCAACCCCAAGTAGATAGAGCTAACGCGACTTGGCATCACAATGTAACAAATCGAATAAACAATAATAATGATAGAGAAAATGAGGATCATAGGTGAACAATACAAATAAATAGCCTATAAGGCCACACCTGCTGAAAAGGTCTATATAGAAAGGTCAACAAGACTTATAACCATAAGCAACCTAATAGGATAAGTCTACGAGCCTCTACATAGTTTAACAAGTTGGTAAATGATCGGAAAAAGGCCCCGACCTACCTAATATATGGACTAAACCAAAGACATCCAAAAGGGTAACTCCAGACGAGCTGGAGATTACCAATAGTCAGGAACTCAACTTTAGCAACACGGGTCATGATCAGCTTATCGATCAATACTTGCAGGCACGTAGACAACACCCAGACTTGGGCGTTTGTACTAAAATGTACTTAGTATTTAAGGTGAATAGAAATATAAGGATTTATAATTATAGAATAATAAGAAGAAGATAGGAGATGTGAACAGAATAACCAAATCCAATGCAAGACTAAAGTTCAGATTGATAATGAACCTATCCAGATCACCTGACAACCATGGTCGTCACCAACTTACATATTCAATCCATAGCTAACTAGAGAAGTAACAATACAAGTAGCATAATAAGTAAAGCAACCAACAACAACATAAGTAGTTTATAAACCAACCTTTTCTTGGAAACAGCCTCACGGTCTTACAAGTCTAACGACACGTACAAGCCAAGTGTGCTAGAGAAATTGCGACAGCCATATACTCATTGTACGGTCACTAGTGCGCCAGAGAAACTACGACCATCATACACTAGTCACAACATATACTAGAGCATACATCACAACCAAATCACCAACTCAACCATACCAGAGCGAACTTTATAGGACACTCTAGTTGGCTAAGTCCCGAGCTCGACCCCTGTGCCAGAGAAACTCCATAGTCGTGGGTATCGTTGAGCCTCAAGACAATAAAATCACACAAAACAATCACACAAGCGAGGCATACAACATCAATAATAACAACCCCAAATCTAACAAGAAAGCTCACAACCAATGTCACAATACAAGTAAATTTCCTATATGTTCTATCGTCCAACCGACTTACGAAAATCGACCAATCTAACGCCCAAATTCAGAACTACAATTGGTTTATGAAATAACACCAAACCAATATCCCAAAACAAGGATTTCAACTAGATATATCCAGCCACAAAATAAGAACTTTGCATGATAGCAAGAATGGTTCGGATCCAATGCAAAAACATGTTGGAAAGAGTGAAAAAGGATGTTTTAACATACCTCTACAATGCCGACTCAAGCTTACCAAATTTATGCCACCAACACACCCATAATTCTACCTAAAAATAGCCAGCCTTCAAACTACCCAAAATGAAGCTACAAGAATTCAATAAGAAAGCTACACAAATGAAACTTAATCGATATTTCTACAAATTTAACGATAGAAACTTCGAATAACCTATGGAACTCCATGGATTCACAATGGAACTATTTAACTAAATATCATAAGAGGAAGAAGATTATATTCATGTGATACAAAAAGCCACCACAACTTCCCAGAAAGGTACCAGCCGCTTGATAAAAAAACAGCCACCATAACTTCTCGAAAAGCTACCACGAGGGACCTAATGAGTCGTGGTGTCCCTCATGGTGTCCAACATGAGGTTCTAGGAAGTGTACCTCATGAGTGTGACCACGAGTCATGGTCACTGGGCACGACCCGTTAGGTCCCTCGTGGGGGGCCTGACAGTCAGTTTTCCTGCGAATTTTCTAAGGGTATTTCAGTAATTTCCTAACCTCCTAGACTCTCAACTACGTCATTTTGGTATATTTTAAGGGAATTTAGAGGAGTTAAACTAATTCTTTCCTCATTTTCCCCATTCAGACTTTCAGAAAACAAACGTAAGATTTCTCTCAGAGCATTTTAGAGCAAGAACTAGGGCAGTCCATTTCTCCTCGGTTTCTAAAGGAAATTATTCAAGCTTCTTCATCAGGTATGTGAAAATTTAACAAGGGAATATTTATTCCCTTGTGTCCACAAATTTCTCCCTATTCCTCTCAATCAGTTCTAGCCCTGAAACTATCAAATGTTAAGAAATTGCTAGTCATACTTCATCTAATTCATGTGGAACATTATTTCATGTTAATTATAGATATTTCCCACCACTTTGTGATTGAAATGATGTTTATTATTGTGAATTGAAATTTAGCCCTAGTACTTGAATGTAGAAAATCTAGAATCTTACAATAGGGATTAAACAATGAAATTCGATTGATTCCTTTAGTGTTGAGGGTTCCCATAATGTTAGTTGGTGTTGAAAATTTAGTTAGATTGTTGTCAGTGCAGTTCAGTTAAAATATTAGACTACTTAGTGTCAGTCAGAAATGTCAGCGATCAGTTTGACTACAGAAATTCCCGAGGTGTCAGTAGTACCTCCCAGTTACCAAAATTATATTCAGAACTCCATTTTATTGGTCCACTAGCGGTCATGAAAATTTTAGATAAGCAGCTTTGACCAGCCTTAGGACCCCAGCTTCATAATACAATTCATTCTTTAGATGGTTCCGACGCTTCCAGATAAGCAGCTCTGACCAGTCTTAGAACCCAATTCTAGAATCCGGTCCAATAAGACACTTAGAGTGCTTTCAGATATGTATCCGTGGCTAGTCTTGGGCCCCAGTTTTGAGTTATCATCTTAGTATTCAGTCTAGGACTATCTAGTGGAGTAGGACTTAGCATCGAGCGGACAGGGTTTCTAGCGCACCCAGGTTCCCAAAACTACGTTGCCACCGTAGGTTACAGTTTTATTGGCCTCTTAGCCCCAAACTCTTAGGATCACCTAGTTCATGTCTTTATACCTTGGCAAGGTATATTGGGTCTTACCGATGGGGTGTATACATCAGACTCCACGTATAGCTCACTTGGTTATATATCGGTTATAGACTCTCCCACTAGTTAGCTCAGTCTAGTTTCAGATCAGTTCAAATCAGTATTTCAGATTTAGAGCATGTTCTTGACCATCAGACAGGGTCTTTTAGACTGTTTTAGTTATTTTAGTTATTTAGCTCAGTAGTTCAGTTGGTCATTGCATGACCTTTTAGATCAGTTATTTCATTTCTTGTGTATGGTTTCTCTCACTTACTTAGTACATTCGAAGTACTGATGCATACTTTTATGTTGTATCATTTTATGATACAACTGCAGAATTTCAGTCTCAGCCTCGCTAGCCGATCACTCTTAGAAGACTTCAGCTATTCTAGTTGGTGAGTCCTCATATTTCAAGGATGGTGATTATTTAATTCAGCTACATTTTTATTTTCTTATTTAGACTTGGAGTTAGCTAAGGGCTTATCCAAAACTCATCAGTTATAGTGGCTTTCAGACATAAACTTGGGTTATTTTCAGATCTATAGTTTTGTTCAAATGTATTCAACTTTATGAATCAGTTTCACCCTCTTAAATTTTATATTTTTCTTTAAAGCTTCCATTGTACATATATTTATATTTCAAAGTTTACTCAGAATTCCAGTGTATGATAGACCAGGGATTGACTTGGGGTTACTTGTGACTCCAAGTATCGTGTTCCGTTCAGGGTGTAAGATTGGGGCGTGACAAACTTGGTATCAGAGCATCCTTGGATTTTTGAAAGCCGCATCGGGTAGAGTCCTCTTCATGGGTGTGAAGTGCGCCACACTTATGACGGGGAGGCTACGAGATGTTATTAGGAAAACTCCCTTTATTTCATACTCCTTATCGTGCATTAAAATTCAGTTCCAGAATCATTCTCCTAACTCATGCTCTGTTTCATTTTAGTGAATCATGCCTCCGCGACGTGGTAACGGAAGAAGGGCTAATGCTCACCGGCCTGCCCCACCATCCCCGTAGCCCCTCAGGATGACTCAGTGTCTACCACAGAGTTCAGGGCAACCATTCAGCTTCTTGCTCAATTCACTCAGATGAACCCTCCAAATTTTCATGGATCTAAGGTGGGAGAGGACCCACAAGGATTTGTGGATGAGATTTAAAAGATCACCCAAATTATGGGTGTCAGTCCCTCAGAGAGTGCCGACTTGGCTGCCTACCAGCTGAAAGGGGTAGCCCAGGTTTGGTACGAATAGTGGAAGGAGGGGAGGCCAGCGGAAGTAGGACAGGTGGAATGGGAGGAGTTCACTATAGCCTTCCTGGACAGGTTCTTTCCTCGGGAGCTCAAGGAGGCAAAAGTAGCGAAGTTTATGAATCTGAGACAGGGAAATCGGACAGTAGAAGAATATGCTCTGGAGTTCACTAGGTTGTCCAAATACGCTCCAGAGATGGTGGCCGAACCAAGGGCTCACATGCTGAAGTTTGTTAATGGGGTGTCGAATCTGGTCCTGAAAGAGTGCAAGACAATGATGATGATTAAGGATATTGACCTCTCCAGCCTGATATTCTATGCCCACCAAATTGAGGCAGAAAAACTGAGAGACATGGAGCGAAAGAACAAGCAGGAAAGGACTGCAAAATCAAATTATGACCACCCGAGGTCTGGCGGTAGTTGTCACCCACAATAGCAGCAATAGCAGCAAAGGGCTCCAACACCCAGCTTAGCCAACGCCCCTACCTTTCGGTCCCGCCAAGATTATAGGGGTGGAGCATCTGGCTCTCAGTCTCAAAACTACAGTGTCAGCAACAGGTATCAAGCTTTCCCTAAGTACGGCAAGAGCCACCCAGGAGAGTGCCTTCAGGGTCGACAGGGTTGTTTTGGTTGTGGACAGCTTGGTCATCGACTTAAGGAATGTCTGTCAGTAGGACGGGGAAGGTCACAATCCACTACCTCAGCAGCTCCATCAAGCCAACCAACTTAGCAGGCCAACCCTTCAGGTATGGATGGTGGCCAACGCCAAAACCGTTTTTATGCATTGTCTTCTTGCCAGGATCAGAAGAGCTCACCTGATGTGGTTACGAGTATGTTACATCTTTTCCACCTAGATATATATTCTCTACTTGATACNATATTCTCTACTTGATACGATGGCTACACTATCATTCGTGACTCCCTACGTAGCATTCTAGTTCGATATTAGTCCAAAGGTCCTCTCAGAACCATTTTCAGTCTCCACCCCAGTTGGCGAGTTAGTTAGAGCCAGCCGTGTGTATAGAAACTGCCCAATCTCAGTCTTCAATAAGGTCATTCCAGCTAATCTTGTAGAATTAGACATGGTCAATTTTGACCTCATCCTTGTCAAATTTCAGTTTCCAAATGAACCAGTGTTAGAGTGGACGGGCAGTAGTTCAGCACCTAAGGGTCAGTTTATTTCCTACCTTAAGGCCCAGAAGCTTATTTCTAAGGGATGTATTTACTACCAAGTTTGGGTCAAAGATTCCGACTTTGAGACTCCAACTATCCAGTCAGTCCCTATTGTCAGCGATTTCCTCATGTGTTTCCCGAAGATCTTCCCGGAGTTCCTCCTGAATAGGAAATCGACTTTGGTATAGACCTTCTCCCAAATACTCAGCCTATCTCAATCCCTCCCTATAGAATGGCTCTGGCTGAACTTAAGGAGTTGAAGGAGAAGCTAAAAGATCTTCTTGATAAGGGTTTTATCAGACCCAACATCTCTCCCTAGGGTGCTCTAGTACTATTCGTGCAAAAGAAAGACGGTATCCTTAGAATGTGCATCGATTACTGTAGGTTGAATAAGGACACAGTCAAGAACAGGTATCCCCTACCTAGAATTGATGACCAGTTCGACCAACTTCAGGGAGTCAGTTGTTTCTCCAAAATAGATCTCAGGTCGGGGTATCATAAATTAAGAGTCAGAGAGTATGAAATATTGAAAATAACTTTTAGGACTCGATATGATCACTACGAGTTTGTGGTTATGTCCATTGGACTAAAAAATGCCCATGCAGCCTTTATGGACCTGATGAATAGAGTCTTCAAGAAGTATCTGGATATGTTCGTCATTGTCTTTATCGATGACATTCTGGTATACTCTAGAAATGAGGAAGAGCATCACCTGAGGATAGTGCTTCAGACACTCAAAAACCTCCAGTTGTTCGCCAAGTTCAGCAAATGTGAATTCTGGTTGAAGTCCGTGACTTTCCTGGGTCATGTGGTCTCAAGTGAGGGTATTTAGGTTGATCCTCAAAAGATAGCAGTAGTGAAAGACTGGCCCAGACCTACCTCCCCAACCAAAATAAGAAGTTTCTTGGGTCTAGCCGGGTATTACCGACGTTTTGTCAAAGGTTTTTCTTCTATATCATCTCCTCTGACTAGGCTGGCTCAGAAGAAGGTGAAATTCCAGTGGTCAGATGCATGTGGGAAGAGTTTCCAGGAGTTAAACGCTTTACTCACTACCGCTCTAGTGTTGACCTTACCGGAAGGATCAGATAGGTTTTTAGTATATTGCGATGCTTTCAGAGTTGGACTCGGTTGCATTCAGATGCAGCGGGGCAAGGTGATATCCTACGCCTCTAGACAGCTCAAAGTTCATGAGAAGAATTATCCAACTCATGACTTGGAGTTGGCAGCGGTGGTGTTTGTGTTGAAGATATGGAGGCACTATCTGTACAGGGCTCACATGGATGTTTTCACCGATCATAAAAGCCTTCAGTATGTATTCAGTTAGAAGTACCTAAATGTTCGTCAAAGAAGGTGGTTAGAGCTCCTGAAGGACTATGACATGATCGTGTTATATCACCCGGGCAAAGCCAATGTGGTGGCTGATGCCCTGAGCAGAGTGTCTATGGATAGCGTGACTCATGTTGAGAAAGGCAAAAAGGAACTAGCAAAGGATATTCACAGACTAGTTGGGGTAGGGGTGCAGTTGGTTGAATCAGCTGAGGGTAGAGTGGTAATGCAAAATGGGTCAGATTCCTCATTGGTTGTTGAAGTTAATTCCAAACAAGATGAAGATCCCATCTTGCTTAAGCTGAAGGAAGCAGTTCTCAAAAAAGTGGTTGAGGCTTTTTTCCTAGGGGGAGATGGTGTGCTCTATTACCAGGACAGATTGTGTGTACCAGACGTCGATGAGTTGAGACAGCAGATACTGGCTGAAGCACACAACTCGAGATACTCCATCCACTCTGGTGCTACTAAAATGTACCGCGATTTGCGGGATATTTACTGCTGGAACGACATTAAGAGAGATATCACTGAATTTGTAACTAAGTTCCCGAACTGCCAGCAAGTCAAGGTATAGCACCATAGATCCAGAGGGATGACTCAGGATATCAGCATACCCACGTGGAAGTGGGAAGAAGTAAATATAGACTTCATTACGGGTCTACCTCATACTCATCGGTAGCATGATTCTATCTGGGTAGTAGTAGACAGGATGATAAAGTCAGCGCACTTTCTCCTAGTTAAAACTACAGATTCAGCTGAAGAATATGCTAGGCTTCATATCCGGGAGTTGGTCATACTTCATGCGGTGCCATTATCCATTATTTCAGATAGAGGTACCCAATTTACCTCGCATTTCTGGAAGTCTTTTCAGAAAGGACTTGGTACCCAGGTCAAGCTCAGCATAACTTTTCACCCGCAGACAAATGGGAAAGCTGAGCAGACTATTCAGACCCTAGAAGATATGTTGAGAGTGTGCGTGATTGATTTCAAGGATAGTTGGGACGACCACTTGTCTCTTATCGAGTTTTTGTACAATAACACCTACCACTCCAGTATCCAGATGGCCCCGTTTGAGGCATTGTATGATAGGAGGTGCAGATCTCCTATTGGATGGTTTGAGGTTGGTGAAGCTACTTTAATCGGGCCAGACTCGATTCATGAAGCTATGCAAAAGGTACAGCTTATCAGAGAAATATTAAAAATAGCACAGAGCCGTCAGAAATCTTATGTCGATGTGAGAAGAAGAGAATTGGAGTTTGTTGTGGATGACTGGGTTTATCTGAAAATTTCACCCATGAAAGGGGTGATGAGATTTGGGAAGAAGGGAAAGTTCATTCCGAGATATGTGGGACCCTACAGAAATTTTAGGCGAATTGGTAAGGTAGCTTATGAGCTGGAATTACCTTTAGAGTTGGCATCTGTGCACTTAGTATTTCATGTGTCACTATTGAAGAAGTGCATCGATTTTCCAAATTCAATTGTTCCATTGGACAGTGTGGGAGTGAAAGATAGTCTCTCATATAAGGAGGTCCCAGTCCAGATCATTAACCGTCAGGTTCGTAAGCTGAGGAGCAAAGAGGTAGCTTTGGGCAAAGTCTTATGGATGAATTAGCAGGTTGAGGAAGCTATGTGGGAGGCCGAGGCGGATATGATGGCTAGATACCCCCATTTGTTTCCTTCCGGCTCAGTTTCAATTTAAGGTATCAATCTCCTCCCCAAAACTGCTTCTACTTCGTGTGTTCCAGTTTCTTTCATGTAAATGAATATGTGTATGATTAGTGAATTCAGTTCAGACTTGTGATTCAGTTCAAAGGTAGTCACTCCGCTAGTTTTTAGCTTTCATGATCAGTATTTGGGTATACAGATTGCCATTCTCTACTTTCCTATGTGTTTTCCAACATTCGAGGATGAATGTTCCCAAGGGGGAGATAATGTAATTCTCTATAACCTCAAAGACTGGATCCGGGACTTAAAACGCAGAAAATTGAAAATCTGCACCAGGTCACAAAATGAGTCGTTCTATGACCCGTGGGAGGCGACCACGAGTCGTTAAGTGATTGGTAACAGGTGGGTCACCATGAGTCGCAGTGTCCCTCATGGAGACCAACAGGAGGTTCTAGGCAGTGTACCTCACGAGTGTGACTACGAGTCATGGTAACTGGGCATGACCCGTTAGGTCTCTCGTGGGGGGCCTGAGAGTCAGTTTTCCTGTGAATTTCTTAAGGGTATTTCAGTAATTTCCTAACCTCCTAGATTCTAAACTACGTCGTTTTGGTATATTTTAAGGGAATTTAGAGGGGTTATGGTTTCCTTCCTCATTTTCCCCATTCAGACTTTCAGAAAACAACGTAGGATTTCTCTCAGAGCATTTCAGAGCAAGAACTAGGGCAGTCCATTTCTCCTCAGTTTCTCAAGGAAATTCTTTGGGCTTTTTCACAAGGTATGTGGGAATTCAACAAGAGAATATTTCTTCCCTTGTATCCCCAAATTTATCCTCCCTATTCCTCTCGATCAGTTCTAGCCCTAAAACTATCGAATGTTAAGAAATTGCTAGTCATACTTCGTCTAATTCATGTGGAACATTATTTCATGTTAATTATAGATATTTTCCACCAGTTATTTATTGAAATGATGTTTATTCTTGTGAATTGAAATTTAGCCCTAGTACTTGAACGTAGAAAATCTAGAATCTTACAATAGGAGTTAAACAGTGAAATTCGCTTGATTCCTTCCGTGCTGAAGGTTCCCATAATGTTAGTTGGTGTTGAAAATTTAGTTAGATTGATGTCAGTGCAGTTCAGTTGAAATGTTAAACTACTCAGTGTCAGTCAGAAATGTCAACTGATCAATTTGACTCCAGAAATTCCCGAGGTATTAGTAGTACCTCCCAGTTATTAGAATCAGATTCAGAACTCAGTTTTAGTGTTCCACTAGCGGTCATGACATTTTAGATAAGAAGCTCTGACCAGCTTTAGGACCCCACCTTCAGATTACAACTTGTTCCTTAGACGGTTACGACGCTTCCAGATAAGAAACTTTGACCAGTCTTAGAACCCAGTTCCATAATCCGGTCTGATAAGACTCTCTGGGTGCTTTCAGATATGTATCCTGACTAGTCTTGCGCCCCAATTTCGAGCTATCAACTTAGTATTCAATCTAGGACTATCTAGTGGGAATAGGACTTAGCACCGCGGATCGGGGTTCCAGCGCATCCGGATTTCCAAAACATCATTGCCACTGTAGGTTACAGTTTTATTGGCTTCATTGTCCCACACTCTTGTGATCACCCAGTTCATGCCTTTATACCCTGGCAAGGTATATTGGGTCCTACCAATGGGGTGTATACATTGGACTCCACGTATAGCTCACGTGGTTATATGTCGGTTATAGACTCTCCCACTAGTCAACTCAGTCCAGTTTTAGATCAGTTCAAATCAGTATTTCAGATTTGGAACATGTTCTTTACCATCAGACAGGGTATTTTAGACCGTTTCAGTTATTTAGCATAGTAGTTCAGTTGGTCATTGCATGACTTTTCAGATCAGTTATTTCATTTTTTTATGTATGGTTTCTCACTTATTCAGTACATTCGAAGTACTGACACATATTTTATACTGTATCATTTTATGATACAACTGCAGGACCTCAGTCTCAGCTTCGCTAGCCGATCACTCTGAGAAGACTTCAGCTGTTCTAGTTGGTGAGTCCTCATCTTTTGAGGACGATGATTATTTCATTCACCTACATTATTTTTCTTATTTATACATGGAGTTAGCTAGGGTCTTGTCCCAGCAACTCATTAGTTATAGTGGCTTTTAGACATGAACTTGGGTTATTTTCAGATCTATAGATTTGTTCAAATGTATTCAACTTTATGAATCAGTTTCACCCTCTTAAATGTTTATATTTTGCTTTAAATCTTCCACTGTGCATATATTTATATTTCAAAGTTTACTCAGAATGTCAGTGTATGATAGACCAATGGTTATTTGTGACTCCAAGTACTATGTTCCGTCAAGGGTGTAAGCTCAGGGCATGACAAAAGGAGAGAAGAGAGAAAGGGAGAGGTACTAGGGGTTTGGTGGTTTAGCCAAATGAGGAAAAGTGTAAAGTTGCCCTCTTTTGAGCTGAAATGGTCGGGTTCGGATGATTTGGGATGGGTTGTTGATTTTGGGTCGTCTGATCATTTGATCAGATGACTTAGATTAATTCTGAGGTTTAAACAAATATAAAAATATAAAAAATGCATATATGTGCGCGCACGTGTGTATCTTGAAAATCTGTGGATCATTGGATGAAAAGGTTATAATGAAGCATATTAAAATGTGGTTGTTTGACAAGGATTATGTTTTTTGAAGGAATGACGTGTGCGATGTGATTGGTTTAAAAACCATCACATGGATTATTGAGTAGGATTAAATGGTGACTGGTTTTTTTAAAGTGTCTAGGATTTAAATGTTAGCTTTTTTATTTCAATTGCAGCCAATCTTTAACAAAACTATCTAGTTTTTAAAAAAAATTAAAATCAAGTAATTTGGGAAATCGAATCATTCTTGAAAATGGATTGATTTGAGATAAAATTAAGATGAATTATTAATTAATTAAGCTTCTGAACTTAAAAGTAGCAAACTATTTAATTACAAAATGGTCTAATTATAGTATTGAAATTATAATTAACCAAAATTATAATTATATCTATCTCTAAGGTAGTAGTAAGGTATGCATATATTCTACCCTCCCC
>JACEIK010011161.1:0-30003 GCA_018107945.1 Datura stramonium
GGGCCCTGTGCCGCCCAATGCGCCATACTTAGCCCCGCGCCGCGCCCCTCATCACGCCAGTGGGCTGGTGCGCCGCGCTGGCCAGTGCCTTGCCGGTTGGCGCATCTCATTGGCCCTTCGCGGCCTCGCCTCGCTCGACCCTACTTTCGAGGCTTTCCTACACATGTCGTACTCTCTTTATCTAACATAAATCCACACATACGCTTACTAATCATTAACTTTTGCGGGTGTAACATCCTCCCGCCCCCCCTTAGGAACATTCATCCTCGAATGTCAACTACAATTCACATATGTTCAACTCTTTAAACTATTAATTTGGAAAAATTTCGGCAGAGTTTCCTCTGTAATATGGACTAACTGAAAAATCCTTAAACGTAGAAAAGTCCAATACAGGTATATCACAGGACACTATAACAACTATTTCACAACAAAATAATAGTCAACTGAATAATCTATCACGAGTATCATAAAATAACAACTAAATCAATTACTCTACCTTAACCGCATATTCGGGACTAATCCTGAAACAACTGAGGGTATCTGGACCTCATGTCATCCTCAGCTTCCCACGCCATTTCTTCTTTATTTTCGTTTCTCCACAGTACCTTAACGGAGGCAACATCTTTAGTTCTCAACCTGCGAACTTGTCGATCTAATATGGCCACTGGTACCTCTTCATAAGCTAACTCCTTCGTAACCTGAACATCCTCTACCGGCACAACTCGGGACGAATCCCCTATGCACTTCCATAACATCGATCATGAAAGATCGGATGAACAGACCCTAATTCTGAAGGCAAATCTAACTCGTATGCCACCTGGTCTATTCTTCGGAGGATCTGGTATGGCCCAATAAACTTTAGGCTATATTTTCCTTTCTTTCCGAACCTCATTACGCCCTTTATCGGGGATTCCATAAGGAATACCCAGTCGCCAACATTAAACTCTAAGTCTTTTTGACGAACATCGGAGTAGGACTTTTGATGACTCTTTGCTTTCAACAAGCATTCTATGATAAGCTTTACCTTTTCCTCTGATTGATGGATCATATTTGGCCAATTAGTACTGATTCTCCCACCTCAAACCAACCTACTAGGGACCTACACTTCCGCCCATATAACGCCTCATATGGTGCCATATGAATCGCCGAGTGATAGCTGTTATTATAAGCAAACTCGATAATGGGTAGATGCTCATACCAGCTGCCCCCAAAGTATAGCACGCATGCCCGTTGCATATCCTCGAGGGTATGAATCATATGTTCTGCCTGCCCATCTGTTTGAGGATAGAATGTCATGCTCAAATTCACTTGTGTTCCCAAACCTTTCTGAAATGACTGCCAGAATCTAACTGTAATTGTGCTCCTCTATCATAAATAATATATACTGGGACACCATGTAGTATGACTATTTCTCTAATGTACAACTCAGCGTACTCCTCGACTGAGAAAGTGGTCCTGACTAGCAGAAAATGAGCTGACTTCCTTAACCTGTCGACAATCATCCAGATGGAGTCAAACCTGCGCCTGGTGCGGGGTAGTCCTTTCACAAAGTCAATATTAATTGACACCCACTTCTATATAGGTATAGCTATTTCCTGAGTTAGGCCGCCGGGTTTCTGATTCTCAGCCTTTACCTGTTGACAATTAGGGAACTACATTACAAATTCGACTATAGCTTTCTTTATTCCAGGACACCAATATATCTCCTTTATGTCGTGGTACATCTTTGTTGAACCTGAATGAAGATAATAACGAGAGTAGTGTACCTCTGCCATAATCTATTGGGGGAGTCCTGCTACATCCGGAACGCAGAGGCGACCACTGTACCTCAAAACTCCATCTCTGGTCACCTCAAAAACTGATACCTCACCTTGCTGAACTTTATCTCTGAGATGTGCTAAGTGAGGATCCTCATACTTCCTCTCTTTTACCTTCACTACCAGGGACGATACTGTTGTATTTTGAATTATAGCTCCACTATCCTCTATATCAATTACCCAAACTGCTAAACTAGCTAGCCAGTGCAATTCTTGAGTCATTTCCCACTGTTCCGGCCTCAGATATGCCAAACTGCCCATAGATCGGCAGCTAAGGGCATCTTCCACAATATTAGCTTTCCCTGGGTGATACAAGATGTTCACATCATAATATTTCAACAATTCTAGCGAACGACGTTGTCGCAAATTCAACTCTTTCTATGTGAAAATGCACTGAAGGCTTTTGTGGTCAGTAAAAATATCCACATGCACCCCATATAAGTAATGTCTCCATATCTTTAAGGCATAAACCACTGCAGCTAGCTCTAGATCATGGGTGGGATAGTTCTTCTCATGCTTTCTCAACTGCCTCGAAGCATACACAATTATCTTACCATGCTGCATCAGAACACATCCTAACCCAACGCCTGAAGCGTCACAATACACCGCATAGCCTTGTGAACCTTCTGGTAAAGCTAACACTGGTTCTAATGTTAATATGTTTTTCAATTCCTGGAAACTCTGCTCACAGGCTTCGGTCCACTGAAACTTGGCTGCTTTCTGAGTCAATTTAGTCAACAGTGCTGACAGGGTAGAAAACCCTTCCACGAACCTTCTGTAATATCCGTCTCACCCCAGGAAAATGCGAACCTCTGTTGGGGTCGTGGGTCTAGGACATGTTTTCACTGCCTCAATTTTCTGCGAATCAACCTGAATACCAGCCTCTGATACAATATGGCCCAAGAAAGCTACAAAATTCAACCAGAACTCACATTTAGAAAAATTTGCATATAACTGGTGGTCTCTGAGGATCTGGAGTATTGTTCACAAATAACCTTTATGTTTTGTTTCTGAGTGGGAGTAGACCAAAATATCATCAATGAATACTATTAAAAATAAATCTAAATACGGCCTGAAGATACTATTCATTAGGTCCATGAATACTGCTGGTGCGTTAGTCAACCCAAAGGACATAACCAAGAACTCAAAATGGCCATACCTGGTCCTGAATGCTGTCTTCGGGATGTCTTTCTCCTAAACTCAAACCTGGTGGTACCTGGATCTCAAATCAATTTTAGAAAAGTATTTCGCCCCTTTCAGCTGGTCAAACAAATCATTTATTCTCGGAAGAGGATATTTATTCTTAGTAGTAACTTTATTCAATTTGCGGTAATCTATGCACATGCGTAGGGAACCATCTTTCTTTCTTACAAACAAAACTGGCGCACCCTACGACGACGTACTGGGTCTGATGAAACCTTTGTTTGACAGATATTTCAGCTGCTCTTTCAATTCTCTAAGCTTTGAAGGTTCCATTCTATATGGGGGGATAGATATCAGATGAGTATCTGGTAGAAAATCTATTGAGAAGTCTATTTCCCGCTCTGGGGGAATACCGGGAAGTTCATCCGGAAACACATCTGGAAACTCATTAACAACCGAGATAGACTGGGGAGTTGGGGATTCTACTTGCACATCCCGTACCCTAACGATATGGTAAATACAACCGTTTGCTATTAACTTTTTCGCCCGAAGATAGGATGTAAACTCACCTCTTGGCGTAGCTGTGTTACCTCTCCATTCTCGCACAACCTCCCCCGAAAAATGAAATCGGACAATTCTAGTCCAACATTCTACAATAGCATAACATGGTTCCAGCCAATCCATACCCATAATCAAATCAAAATCAATCATTTCTAATTCTACTAGATCTGCTAAGGTTTGATGACTAACAACCTCTACTATACAGCCTCGGTAAATTCTTCTAGCAATGATAGAGTCACCAACAGGGGTAGATACTGAAAAGGGTCGCCGAAGCAATTCTGATGCTATATCAAACTTTTGGGCTACTAACAGAGTAACATACGACAAAGTAGAGCCCGGATCTATCAAAGCATAAACTGAGTGAGAACAGACATGTAATATACCTATCACAACATCTGGTGATGACTCTGATTCCTGTTGCCCTGGAAATGCATATGTACGATCTTGGCCACATCCTGAACCAGATGCCCCTAATCTACCTTGGCCTCTGCCGGCTAAAGCTGAGGGCCTATGCCCTGCAGAAGGTGCGGGGGCATTCGAACCTACTGAATATCTACTTTGCTATCTTATCATGTGTCCCTCCTGCCCGCAGGTATAACAGGCGTTGGAACCATATATGCACCTCCCCAAATGCCGGCTATGACAAGTACTGCATCGGGGTATCGCTAACTCTGTTTGATCTGGCCCCCTCTGCTGCTGTGAGCCTGGCGCTCGTGAAATTTCTCCTGGGCTATATTGCCTCTGATAATCTGATCTACTGTCCTATTGCTGCTGGAATGGAGGCCTAGGTGGTCTACCTGAAAAACAGGGCCTGGGCCCACCCTGAAAATCTGTTTGAAAATCTGCGGGTCTAGCCCTCCGACGCTGTTCCTGACCTGACCTTTCCATAGCATACTAACGCTGTCTGAGCTCCTCCATATTTTAAGCAAAGGCCTGGATCCGGGAAATGTCCATATCCTCCCGCAGTGTGGCTGTAATGCAAGATTCTATATATTCTAGTGCGATCCCCATATTAAATCGGTGCACCCTAGCTGGCATGGTATCACCAAACGAGGGTGCATACCTGGATAAGGAGTCAAATCTCAATGTATACTCCCTAACACTCATTTTGCGCTGCTCAAGATGCAAAAACTGCTCCACTCTGGCCTGTCGGACCTCTCGGGGCAAATAATGATCTATGAAAACCTCAGAAAATATGGGCCATGTAGGTGGAGGTTCATCCCTGCCTCGGGATCTCTTCCAACTCTCATACCACAAAACCCCTATGTCTCACAATCTGAATACTGCTAGCTCAACTAATTCTGTGGATGAGGCATTCATGACCCTGAATATTCTATGCAACTGGTTTATAAAATTCTGGGGGTCCTCTCTACGATCTATCCCTGTAAACTGCGGTGGACTCAAGGACAGGAACTCACGAACTCTCGAACTACTGGGCCCCTCAGCAGGCTCAATGGTAGCTGGTACCACCGGTTGAGGCTGACGCTGGGCAGCCATCATCTATATCAACATATAAAAAGAACCCCTGAGCTCTTGATCTAATGGCATAGGAATAACTGGGGATGGTACTAGTATCTCTGCTGCCCTAGTGGGCTCTGAATGTGGTGGTGAATGCTGGGGGGATCGAGGTGGTGTCCCCTATCGCCCTCAGATTGGGATGACTCAACTTGGGGCCCCCTACTGGTGCCCTTTCCTGCTGCCACATTCAGCTCGTGTCTGACATTTCTCTGTAAAAATATAGGATAACATAAGCTCAGGAAATCACCCTATACAACACGACTCTATAGCACGACTGGAGGAGAAAAAGAGTAATCATACTATTATGCCTTGCAGCTTCTTGCCTATAGGATGTGGTGCACAACACACCCATAGACAAGACCCTGCTTGGCACAGCTTGCAGACTCCATGGGATACAATCCTCTCTGGTACCAACTTTTTCATGCCCCACCTTGGGAGGCATGACCGGCACCTAGTGCCACACTGGGTCTGAACTAGTCTAACTGGACCAGTGGACTACTGGTGCACTTTGATACTCAATTCACGAAACCAACGAGCTATATCTCGGGTGTAAGTACAGCCCTTGGCCGACAAGGCCACCTGTAAGAGAAGACAGCCAACCAGAACAACACAATAACAGGGATCCTATGCGGGCCGACAAGACCACCATGCTGTCTAGTTATAACTGGGACGTAAATCAGGCACTAAACTACTCTATGGAACAAGGTCGCTACTAATAGCTAAACGAGGCCACAAACGACCATCATAGGAGATAAAGCATACATGGGCCCCACACGACCAACGACAAACTAACCACAGGGAATATACAACAGACTGCAAGCCTCTAGGAGTGATATAATGGTCGGGACAGGACCCCGACCTACCCAAAACTGTACATCAAAAGTAAGCCTCGTTTAACTTTCAACTCCGGAGGGAAGGAGATGAATAAACTGCTAACCTCAATTGAAGTCTAGGAACGTCCCGAACCACATCTATCTGCACCTGCAGGCAAGTAATGTAGTGCCTAGGTGGGTGTCAGTACAATATGTACCGAATATGTAAGGCAGAAAGGTAGTAACTGACTGAAAGCTGGTAAAACTATAATAATTTAAAAGAGAGAATAAGGATTTAACTTGAAATACCTGTACTGTCTGAATTATCTAAACAACATGTCTATATATGTAAACAAGAACCTAACCGAGCCCCCATAAGTCTGGAAGGTACAAACAGCACAGAACACCTGGGCCCCCATAAGCCCCGGCAAGTACAAACAAGATCCCCTCCACTTACTTGACCACTAAGGACTTTAGCATAACTGTAACTCGGGGTGGCCCTCGTGTCCTCACTCAGATGGAACTCATTATGACCCCCACGACCTCAGTAAATGAAACTCAGTACGACCCTTATAGCCTCAGTAAATAGGACTCAATACGACCCTTACAACCTCAGTAAATAGAACTCAATACGGCCCTTATAACCTCAGTAAATGTAACTCAATCGACCCTTACAACCTCCGTAAATGGAACTCAATACGGCCCTTACAGCCTCAGTAAATGTAACTCAATACGGCCCTTACAACCTAAGTAAATGGAACTCAATACGACCCTTACAGCCTCAGTAAATAGAAATCAATGCAGCCCTTACAACCTCGGTAAATGTAATTCAATATGGCCCTTACAACCTCAATGAATGGAATTCATCTAAATGCTCAACTTTGGTGGAAGATCATTCTAGCTAGGCAAACTAGGACAAAATTTATTATTTCATCGCTATAAGCTCAACTCAGTTTACAACAGCTGATCCCAATAGGTTTACTCGAAAGTACTGTAGACCTATGGGTCGTACTAACTTTACGACGAACATAACTTGCCAAAAGGATTGCCTTACATACCTCAAGTGCCAACTTCCTGTTTAACCGGCGAGTTCCAATCTGTATTCGATAACCCTTTGCAACTTTAATCGTATTGATGGGAGAATAAGACTAGTTTCAGTACTAAATTCAGCAAGAAACGATAACTTTAATTATTGATATCAACTATACTCCAACTTGATGGAACACGTCCGAAAACGTATAATTTTTCGAGAGTTCGGAAGGGAGAAATGCTTACTTGAAGCCTGTGATCGTATAGAAATTAGTTTGGAGAAATTCCAACAACTTTGGCTTGACGGGATATCGATTCGCGGGCGAATTTCATGAAAATAACTCCATAGTAATTCCCTAGGGCCTTAAACTTTAATACCCAAAGTTAATTTGAATTCGGCGGCGTATCGCAGCGTAAACGGATGAAAATTATAGAAATCCTCACTTCAAACTCTCTCCGACCGAACCTAAGTGAAGGAAAATGATTTGAAATTAAACTAAAGGACTATATATATNATATTAGGGTGGTGGTAGGGGGGGCGCCCCACGTCTCCCAAGGCACCAGACTTAGCCCTGCGCCGCACCCCTCATCACACAAGTGGGCTGGCGCGCCGTGCTGGCCTGTGCCCTACCGGCTGACGCATCGCGTTGGCCCTTTCGCGACATCGCCTCTCCCGACCCTACTTTCGGGGATTTCCTACATGCATTGTACTCTCTTTATCTAACACAAATCCACACGTACACTTACTAATTGTTAACTTTTACGGGGTGTAACAGTAGTGCTCAATTGTGTATACGTCCAGTATTTTCTAATGTTATGCTATGATTACATTTTTTCTATGTTTTTATTATTATCATTTAGATTATTTGAATGATATTAGTTGCATGCATGTACCATGGGTCGACTTGGGGTCTCTGGATGTCCCTTGTCCCGTGTCTACGATTCGAGTGTACATTTAAGTCGTGACACAATGCGTGGTCGAGGGGCTAGGAAAAAAGACCTCGAGAAGAGGTTAGCGAGGGCAATAGTGGTGATATGCTACGAGAGCATAAGAGAGAGAGGAAGGACATGGAGGTAGCACTGAAGCTGTCTAGACATGAGGCCCGAGAGAGGGCTAAGTTTGATGCTGCTTGAGCTTGTGGAGAGCGTGCGAGCTCTATTGGTTGAGAGAGTGCGTTGATTATCACCGGTGCCCTAGAAGAGGAGATTGGGAGTGCATCTACGCCTCCCATCGACCAGACCACATATATCTGGTCGCTCAGGTATGTTCTTGTCACGACCTGAACATAGGCCTGGATCGAGATACGTGACAAAGAGCCCTGAGAGACTCCAAGTCGGCTCATGACATGAACATACATCTAACTCAATCAATAAAGCAGAAGACTAATCATAACATAACATTTAAATTGGAATTTACTTCATACGTGAAAAGATGATTACTACATACAGTCTGAAAGACTCTACATAACTAATGGGTTGATGGGATAACACCCCCAACTAACCCAACAAGTTTGAAAACTGAAAATACCAAGATAACTGATAATGAATGGTCCTCGAGAGATAAGGAATCACCACATAAGCTGGATGCTAACTTTGAAAACTGTCTAGTGACGGGGCTGAGTCTGAAGATCGGAGCCTGTATCATAAAATGATACAACATAGAGTATGCGGTCATTACGTGGAATGTAGCGTGTATGCAAGGTAAGTAAAACCGCTTAAATTAAGTAAAATCATTTAAAACATACATAATATAAAATATAATCAATATAAAAATCTGAGAGTAGGGTTTGCATGCTATTTTCTGAAATCATGATCTGAACATAACATAACATCATAACTGAATTGAATGACCTAAAACTGAAATCTGATAATCAAAAGTAAAACTGAACATTGGGTCATATAGATATCATGAATGATAAACATGTATAGCTGAAATCAAGGGGAAAAATGGGAGACTCATCATATAATCGACATTACCACGATAGAGCTTACGTGGTCCCAACTATCACACTCAAGTGGGCAGAGCCGTCTAAAGCTTTGCCAGGGCTAAAGACGCTACCATGATACCGATATCAAGCTGAAGGCCCCTTGGGGCAGGGGAAAGCTCACATAGGAGGTACCAACATAATCTGATCATACCTACGTTGGTGCGTAGTTCTGAGGCATAACTTGACTGACCCTTAGCCTACTCGGTGCTAGACACTACTCCCAAAAGAATGCATATGCTCTCCATTATTTTTCAACGAAGCTGACCATCGTCTAGTGATGAAGCTGAATAATCATGTACATATAAAATCTGAAATCATACATGAGGAACCTTGGCTCAAACCACACCACAAGCTGAACATAATTAGGAGTCTTGACTCCAAAACCATGTGGTAAGCTAGTTAACTTGAAATCATAAATCATACTTGAACATATGGGCTTTCCCAATACTTAAGCATGCTTGAAAAATACTTTATTCACTTGAAAACATGATCATAGACACGGGTAACCTGAAAACATGCTTTTCATCATAAATATCTCATCATACTTGAACATACATCATAAATCTCAACTCTCATGAACTTCTCATGGATGGGCATTATAATATGTAAAACATGAACATGATTTATAATTGAAAATATCGTAAAACTTGCCCATGAATCATAATTCAATAATAGAAACATACTTAAATCATACTCATGTAGAAAACTAGGAAATTCATGCATTGAGTTAAATCCCCATAGGATCAACATATTTATGAATTAGAGAGGGATTGGGCATGGATATGAACAAATTCACCCATTCATCACCTTACATACCTGATAGGATCTGATTCTACCACTTCTCTGATTGCCCAATGAATAATTGAAGAAAACCTTGAAGGAAATTGAGCTTGATCACCTCTCTAGACCTTAACTCTTGCATGCATGAATAAGAATAGCCTAGAATGAACTTACCACCCCTCTGAAAACTTATCATTCATAGCTTAAAACAACGTAGTTTAGGCCTTAGGATTATAAGAATTATTGATAAGCCCTTACTAGATTTGCAGGAAATAATTCACTGCCAGCCCCCATGAGGGTCTTGACCAGTCGTTACCAGGGGAATGAGTCATTGTCTGTTGTTGTGAAGTCCACTGTCATTTTTCTTCAAAGGGTCCCCATGAGGAACCTAACGACCCATTACTGGTGACCATGACTCGTGGTCCTCACTCGTTACTTTCACTGCCAAAATCTCAATTCATCCACCAATTGTTGACCATGACCCACCTAAGGAATTGTGGTCTGACCACGACTCATGGTGTCCAACCGTGGGGTACACTGCTACTCATTCTTCACCTTTCCGTTGCACTTGACCACGATTAACTCAACGAGTCGTGGTGACTGACCACGACTCATGGTCATATACGTGAGGTCTCAAATCAACATATTCCAACTCACGTCAAACTCCTCACCATGAGTCACTTAACGACTCGTGGTCAACCTGAAGGGTCACATGACGACCCGTTCTATGACCTGGTGCTGAAAATTCTATTTTCTCCATTTCAACTCCCGGGCCTGATCTTAAGGCTTCTGGGGTGTAACAGTTCCGTATTCCCATGCCTTATTTTTAATATGCATCGAGGACGTCACATGATTCTTTTGATAGGGGTGGGGTGGTACCTGTTTTGTTGAATATAACTCGAGGGTTTTTCTTGCCGGATATTTTTCCCTCAGGTGTTCCTTATCTAGTAGAATTGACATGTTTAGTTTTTTTAACAATGTTTTTATGTCAACTGAAAGGAAAATAGGAGAACTTAGGGCACTCAAATAAAATGTGAATTTGTTGAGTGATACCCCTCCTAGAAATTCTTGTGTGTGCTAAGTGTATGAAGCATGACCTTTGTGAATCTTTGCATGGCATTAATACTATGAATGTGCTTACCATTGTGTGACCGTGCATGAACTAGAAATTAGTAATGATGATGTTGTCCTATGCATTGTTTGGTGAGAAAATTAGTAGTAGTTCAACAGTGTGTGCACAATCTAGAACTTACCCGGTTAGTCGTACCAAGGTCGTGAGATAGTTGATGTAACAGCCCAGACCGCCGCTTGTAGAAATTGTCCGCTTTGGAGCCTTCGCCCCTCATGGTTTTAAAACGCGTCTACAAGGGAAAGGTATTCAAGCACTTATAAAGCACTCTTCGTTCTCCTCCCGAAACGATGTGGGATTCGCCTAAACCAATGTGGGATTCACCTAAGGCAAGCCTTACACTCACCCCCCCTTGAGACTCAGCATCCTCGCTGAGGTTTGCCCCACCACTGGCCCGGCACCAGCTCTGATACCAACTATAACAGGCTAGGCCGCCGCTTGTAGAAATTTTCCTCTTTGGAGCCTTTGCCCCTCACGGTTTTAAAACACATCTATAAGGGAAAGGTATCCAAGAACTTATAGAGCACTCTTCGTTCTCCTCCCCAACCAATGTGGGATTCGCCTAAGGAAGGCCTTACAGTTGAATAGGATGTGATCATAGGCCGTTGTTCGAAATATTCCAGTTTAGCCTAAATGACCAACCAAATGATTATGAATATCCTTTGATCCTGAGTTGGAGCTTAAATTGACCCTTTTTCTTGTTTACCCAATTTGCCTCCCTCCTTTAATTTTAAGAAACCTTTTTTGGCCCTGGTCCCTCATTGGACATTGTGAAACTCAACTCAGGGAAATTGCCTAAGTTGAGGGTGGCTATTATAGGGGTGAATAAGAGGAGTAGGGGGAAAATGATTGAGTAATGCAAACAAAAGGNGGTTTGGTGTGCTTATACATATAAAAAATGAAAATGTGGTCATCAGATGAGAAAGTAAAAAAAAAGAGAAGAAGAAGAGAAAGTGGACAAAATAAATACCCGCACCCGTAGTCTTGAAAGATAAAGAAAACAAAGGAAAAAGGAAGAATGGTGGGAAAAAGGTTAATTGGAGCCAAAGTTAGTGTAGTGCCAAGTAAGGTTGAGTCACTATGTCCATATCTACCATATTCATCCCCGAGCGTACATTAAAAGCTTAAGAAAGTCCTATAGTGAACCGAGTTTGACCTTCTTATCAACCGAAGTATAGAAAATAAGGGCAAGCCTATGATTTTGTATGCACATTGTGTGAATTTCCTTGTGAGAGTGAGTGCACTTGACACAGTCCCTATTTCAAATTGTAATGATTGATAGTTGTGAGTGATTGAGACTTCTTTGTTGTGAGGGCATATGGGCAACAACATCATTTGCTAATTGTCTAGGTCAGTTTCATAGGATTTTTATGCATGGTTGCAGATTGATTGTGTAATGCCATTCTTTGATTCCTTTGTGTCATGGTAGAAAGCTTTTACATACTATGATTTTATTTCTAATGATGTTGGAGGGGTTAGAAAGCTTGATTTAATTATGCTATAAGTTGTGACTACCGTAGGTTACCTAGATTTCTTTCCATTGAAGCGTCGAGATAGTTTTATTTTTATCTTTTCCTAAGGACATGCAAAAGTTCTAAGTTGAGGATGTTGATGTGCCATGATTTTACGGCACTTTCGACACTTAAAACTAAGAAAATATGCTAATCCAGGATATGTTTATACAAATATAATTTGTTTTTGATAAGTGTTGTAGGGAAATAGGTTCGGAACATGAAATGGGCATAATGAGTCAAAAATAGGCTAAGTCTGGAGTGCCAGTAAGGTAACGAGTCATGACATTTTGTAACGACTCATTTCCTAGTCCGTTAGAAGAAAATAGCCTTGAAAAGCATAAACTTAGGCTGGAAACAATGGTGACTATGGGTCAATACCATGACTTATGAGGTCTCATCATGAGTCATCAGGTAGTTCATGAAGGAAAGATACTGAAATGGACTCCAAGTCTTGTGAGTCAGAACGAAAGGAGTAATGAGTCATCAAATGACTCCACGATTCTTCAAGAGAACCCATCGGGTGAAATTCAAAAGTTAAGCATCAAGGGTTAAGTGTCAGGATGGATGGAGCAATGAGTCGTTAGGAGACTCAATGAGTCGTCATAAGAAACTATGGAGAATTGTTCAGAGCATAGGAAATTTGAGCCTCAGAAGTTACGAAAGACCTCTCAACTCGTCAAGTCGTGTAATGAGTTGTTAGTTGAGCCGTCATCCAATGTAATATTTTGCTGAGCATGAGTCATTACTTCATTTCACCACTCGTGAGGTCTCATCACGAGTCGTTATCACTGCCAACCTGATTTCCTAGTTAAATTAGGAAATAATTTGTTTAGTGTCTATAAATACTTTATGTAGGTTTCTTTTTGTAGTTTATGCTATGTTTCAAGTTTTTATCATATTTTTCATGATTGTTGATCGACATTAAGGTTCAAGAAACAACTTTTATAATTTTGTTCTTGAATTTGGGGATTCAAACAACTTTGAAATTATTGATCTGAGATTCTTGTTGATTAATTCAAGACATGTGGTTGCTTCTACGAATTATTGTAAGTTACAATTATGATTTCTTCTACAATTCCTAATTTTGATTCTTCAAGTATTAGTAGCTAAATCCATAACTAGGATTGTGGGAACCATGATGAATTAACACACATAGGTAAAAATACTTAGTGAATCTTGAACGGGGTTATGCATGCATTGTTTTTCCCTTATTTTGGTTGCTTCTTAACAGTTACGAACGTTGGAATTTGCCTTCTTCTTACTCACTGGATCAAGGGGGTAATGAATAGGAAAATGGATTAACAACGGAGATTTGAGGCTATCAACTCTTATCTAATAGCTTGAACTTGTTCGGAAATAGCTAATCCGATATCAAGGGTAAGGGTTAATCAAGTATATATCCGCATACGGATCAAGTTGCATGGTTATAATCATTTAACTAGGGGACCAACCAGTTAGGTGAAGTTAGCTTACCGATATTGCATGTTAAACACCGGAATAGATCACTAGTTTAAAACGCTTTGTCGTTATGAAGTCATGGGGAACACAATCCTAGTCAACTTACTTTTGAATACAATCAATTTTATCAAGGATCTACTCATTGTTCTCTACTTTTTTTCATTATTTCTTGTTACAATTTCCCCCGTAGTAAATAAGTAAGCCAATAGTAGTAGTTAAAAGCATTAACCGAGGTCTCTCCATATTCCTCATGGGATTCGACCCCAACCCTCGTTGGGTTATATATTCAAACATTGTATGCTTTCTATCTCATTTACGAGGTGTAATTTGGGCAAAATCAATGCCCCTCTATCAGAAATAATATATATTGGGAGACCATGCAGTCTGACTATCTCTCTAATATACAACTCTGCATAATCTTCAGCTGTAAATGTAGTCCTAACTGGTAAGAAATGGGTTGATTTTGTCAACCTATCCACAATGACCCAAATAGAGTCAAATGTACTCCTGGTACGGGGTAAACCTGCAATAAAATCCATGTTGATTGCTTCCCATTTCCACGTAGGAACATCTATCTCCTGTGTTAATCCGCTAGGCTTCTGATGTTCAGCTTACTTGCTGGAAATTGGGACATTGTGCTACGAACTCAACAATATCTTTCTTCATCCCATGCCACTAATAGATTTTCTTTTATATTGTGGTATATCTTTGTTGAACTCGATTGAATAGCATAACGGGAATAATGTACCTATTCCATAATCTATTGGCGAAGCCCTGGAACATTTAGAACACAAAGTCGAACTCTAAAACTTAAGACTCTATCTCTTATTATCTCAAAGGCCAATGACTCTTCCTGCTGAGCCTTTTCTCTGAGCTGTACCAGGCTACGATCTTCGTATTGTCTCTCTTTCACCTCCACAACTAGATATGACACTGCAATATTCTGAATCACAACCTCACTATCATCTGAGTACATCAATCGGACCCTTAAATTGGACAATTGTTGCAGTCGAGCCAGTCCTCTTTTTTCCGGGCTTAGATATGACAAGCTGCCCATAGATCTGCAACTAAGGGCATCTTCTACAACATTATACTTCCCTAGGTGATACAATATATCTACATCATAGTCTTTCAGCAACTCAAGCCAACGACGTTGTCGCAGGTTCAACTCTTTCTGTTTAAAGATATACTGGAGACTCTTGTGATCTGTAAAGATGTTGACATGAACACCATATAAATAATGTCTCCAGATCTTCAACGCATGCACAACTGCAGCCAACTCTAAATAATGTATTGGGTAATTCTTCTCATGCTTCCTTAATTGCCTTGAAGCATAGGCAATCACCTTACCATGCTGTATCAGAACACACCCTAACCCAATTCTTGAAGCGTCACAATATACAACATAGCCCTATGAGCCTTCTGGTAGGGATAATACTGGTGCAAATGTTAGTTTGTCTTTCAATCCTTGAAAATTCTGCTCACATGCTTCGATCCACTAGAACTTAGCTACCTTCTGAGTTAGACTCGTCAATGGTGCTGATAGGATAGAGAATCCTTCCACAAATCTTCTATAATACCCAGCTAACCCCAAAAAGCTACAAACTTTAATTGGAGTTGTGGGTCTAGGCCAAGTGTTCACGGCCTTTATTTTCTGCGAGTCAACTTGGATGCCGGTGTCTAACATAATGTGGCCCAAGAAAGCTACAGAATTCAAATAGAACTCACATTTAGAGAACTTGGCGTATAAATCGTGATCTCTAAGTACCTAAAGTACTACTCACATATGATCTCTATGCTAAGCCTCTAAAAATGAATATACAAGGATATAATCAATAAATACTATAATGAACAGATCTAAGAATGGTCCGAATATACTGTTCTTAGGTCCATAAACACTACTGGGGAATTCTTCAATCTGAAAGACATCACCAAGAACTCAAAGTGGCCATATCTGGTTCTAAAAGCTATTTTCAAAATATCTTTCTCCCAACTCGTACTTGATGGTACCCTGATCTCAAATCAATCTTTGAAAAATATTTGGCACCTTGCAGCTGATCAAACAAGCCATCTATCCTCGGAAGGGGATATTTGTTCTTAATAGTGACTCTATTTGACTGTCAGTAATCTACACACATTCCTAGGGAGTCGTCTTTATTTCTCACAAATAAGACTTGCGCACCCCAAAGCAAAGCACTAGGCTTGATAACGCCTTTATCAAGCAAGTCTTTCAATTGATCCTTCAACACCTTTAGCTAGACAGGATCCATTCTATATGGGGGAATATATATGGGCTGCGTATCTTGTAGCATATAAGTGGAAATATCAATTTCCCTTTTGGGGGGAATACCTGGGAGCTCATTCGGGAACACATCCGAGAATTCACTAACCACCGGAATGGACTGAAGAGTCAGGGATTCTTCCTGCACATCCCAAACTCTAAAAATATGATAGATACAACCCTTTTCAATTAACTTCCTTTCCCGGAGATAAGATATGAACTTACCTTTAGGTGCAGCTATAGTGCCCCCGTTCCCGAATTGCTTCTCTAGGGAAATGGAATCTAACAATCTTTGTCCAGCACTCAACATTGGCATAACATGATGCTAGCCAATCCATGCCCTTAATTACATCAAAATCATTAATCTCCAACTCTATCAAGTCTACAAAGGTTTGGCGGTCAACAATTTCTACCGTACAACCTCGATAAACTATCCTAGTGATAATAGATTCACCAATAGGTGTTGATGAGTTGGTAATTTACCAACTCATTAGGCTCTTAAGTATGAGATTTAACTTAGTTTTCAAGTCATTTAGATGAATTTCATGCCATTTTTGCCTTTTTATGTGCAGATATTTAATTTGAAAAAAAGAGCAAGAAGTGGATTAAAAAGAAGGAAATCAGGTGAAAATAAGTTCTTCACCGGAGAACACTGGTGAAACGCAAACGGTGACTTCCTTGAGGAACTAAAGCAACCGTCGATCACGGACATCAACCGGTGGCTCATCATTTAAATCGCCTACTGGCATCTGAACTTGCTGGATCAAAGAGAAAGAAATCGGTGTAGCGAGGTTGGAGGCCCGCGAATCACCGAAGGTCTCACAAAAGGATACTGAAAATCACTGAAGGAGTAGTAGATGATAGACGGTGGTTCACAGAATGTAACCAGTACTTATGCAAGTGCCAAAACGCCTGAGCAGGGGCAATTACATCCAACACTGGAAAAGAGGGGATTAGTTGCCCTATCTTTAGATATATTCTAGAAGGAAGTGCTTTTTACATATAAAATCTTAACTTTAGCTTTTGAAAATGTTCCTTTTGTTGAGGAAGAAAGTAGAATTCTATTGGTGGAAATTGTTAAATATTTTTTTCTTTTCTTCATCTTCTTCTTTACCAAGGTACTACCATTGTTGAAGACATATTTTTGAATTTGATTTTGCGGCACTTATTATTGAAATAAATGAGTTTATTGTTGAATATGCTCTTTAGTCTCTTAACCATGAGTAGCTAAATCATCAACTAGAGGTGTGTGGTGATGAGTGCTTAATTAGATTGGGTATTGCTAGATTCATCTCAATATTGCTTAATTAGNATATTGCTTAATTAGTGTAAATCTGTTAAGTTCTCTCCAATTTATAATTGATGATCAGTAGTTGCAGATGTGGGTCTACTTTCCTTACTTGATTTCTGCTTGAAAGAGAAGAATTGAGTATTATGAGAGAATTTGAAGGGGTAAATGGATGTGATGTTGTGGAGTTGAGATAGACATAGCCAAAACCCATATTCTCTTTCTTAATTAATAGCTAATAGCTAGAGATTAGTACAACTATTAATCTAAACTTGATTGGGCTGATTTAATTGTGTCTAGTGGTTCGAACGAACTCTAGAAAGAGGTATTTATGAGGTTGAAAAACATAGAATGCCCACCTGTCCAACGTTATTTACACAATTTGAAATGATAAGATAATCTAGCATAGCCTTGTTTAATTAGCACATCATTTACACCACACCTCTAGTCCCTCTCATTATAATCTACAACTTTGGTTATGTTGCTATTCTAATTAGCTGAGTTAGAATCTATACCATATTGTTAGCATCAAGTCTCCCCCAAACTATTTACTACTTTGTTTTCTTTTGAGTGGTGTGAACTAATTTTAATTTTCCAAACAACACTTGCACATATCACTTGTTAGTATCTGTGAGATTTGACCCCGACATCCGTTGGGATATTTGTTTTGATACAATGATCATTTACACACTTTCGTAATAATGCGTGTAATTTGGATGTTATCAGGTGCACACATAGAAAATGGTCACCGGAGTAATTTGGTAGTATACAAAATTTTCCTTCCACTAGCAGAGTAACATAGGACAGAGTGGAGCTTGGATTTATCAAAGCATATACCAAGTGGGAACAAATATTTAGTATACCTATCATAATATCTGGCGATGAATCAGAGTCTTGTCGCCCTACTAGTGCATAAGTACGAGTCTGACCACTACCAGAATTGGATGCTCCCATTCTGTCTCTACCTCTGCCCGCTGAAGTCTGGGGCCCACGCCCTATAGAAGGTGCTGGCGAATGTGACCCTATTGATGATCTAGTCTGCTGACCATACCACTCTAATCTTTAGTTGGTCAGTCCCTCATCATGTGACCCTCATGTCCACAAGAATAGAAAGATATGGAATCATATCTACATCTCCCAAAATGCCTCCTATCACATGTAGCACAACGCGATGGGGCTGGCCTCGTTTGGTTGGAGCCTCTCTGCTACTGCGAGCTTGATGCTCGTGAACTCTCACCTGGAAGGGACTGCCCATGTTATTCAACCTGCTACCCTGTTGCTTCTGGGGTGAAGGCTAGGTGGTCTACCTGAAAATTGGGGTCTGGGTCAACCCCGGGACTCTGCATGTAAATTAGCTGGTCTGGCCCTTCTGTGCAACCCTCTATCTACCCTCTCGGCTATACGTTGTCGCTGTCTGACCTCTTCTATATTTTGGGAAAAGGCCTGAATCCGTGATATATCCATGTCCTCTCATAGATCAGCTATAGTACAAGACTCAACATACTCTAGATTAAGCCCTGCTATGAATCGGTGTGCCCTGGATGGCATAGTGGCGACAAAGGTTGGTGTATATCTAGCCAAGGAGTAAAATCTCAATGCATACTCTCGGACACTCATCCTACCTTTCTCCAGATGTAAGAATTGTTCTACTCTGGCCTGTGGGATATCTTGAGGCAAGTAGTGATCTATGAAGTCCTCAGAGAAATTGTGCCAAGTAGGCGGAAGTGCATCCCCGCCTCTGGACCTCTCCCAATTCTCGTACCACAAAACTGTTATATCTCGCAATCAGAACATGGCTAGCTCAACTGACTCTGTGTATGAAGCATGCATAACCCTGAATATCCTCTGCAACTAATCTAAAAAGTGCTGAGGGTCCTCCTTTCGGTCTAGTAAACTAAGGAGGACTCAAGGCAAGAAGCTCACGAACCCTCGAACTTCCGTGTCCCTCATCTGGACAAATATATATTCTGTACTCTGACATCTTTGTTTGAGGGTGTAGGAAGTAATGGAAGTGTTCTAGCACGTTTGTAGCCTAGGAGAGTTCTGGTGTATTGAACATCTGGGAATCGAAGATGTCTCTCTTTTGTCTAAGGTTAGTGCGTCTTTGACTGTGAACCTACTAATACCCTCTCTTGCTATCATCAGCTCTCGACCGGCTGCAGTCTATCTTGCGTGGCATCTCAGTAGATAGACATAACAATATGAACTTAGGGACTCCAACCCTATACAACTTGACTCTACATCACAATTTGAGCAGAGAAAAAGGGTAACCATACTATCATGCCTCATAGCTTCCTTCTTATAAAAGTGGTGCACAACACATTTATAAACAAGACTATACTAACATGGCTTGCAGACTCCCTAGGATATGACATTTCTCTGATACCAAGTTTGTCACGTCCCACAGGAGGCATAAGCGCACCTAATGCCACACTAGACCCTAAGCTGACCCTAGGCTGGACATATACACCTCTGATGCACACCAGCAACACATAATTAAGAAAACAAAAGTATCTTGACTTAAAGCCCTTGATCGACAAGGCCACAATATAAATACTGTATAGATATTCCACAGACCCAATCATTACAATAATAATAATATACTATTGCGGGTCGACAAGACCACCAAGATATCTAAATAAAATAAAGCAGAAAGGTAAACATATATACAAGGTCCATTAAGGCCTCCACTACTCAGTAAAAATAACAAAGCTAGCATAGAAAATAACGTACTTCTATATAACCACACTATTTGCAAGCCTCTAAGGAGTGAATACTTGTCCGTGACAAGGCTCACCTACCAAAAAGAACTATACAGAAAAAGACAGAAGACCAGGCCTCTAAAGTATGGCAGCTTCGAAAGAGAGAAGCTGACCAATGCGTTGAGCCTGAGCTGCTGCGAGGAGGTCTGAACACGTCGATCAAAACCTGCGAGCAAAGTGTACTTTTGAGCTCGGAGTGGTCGAGTACAATATTGCACTGGTATGTAAGACAATAACAATAAGCTAGAACTAAACTGATAGTAAAAATGAAATGTACACCTCTAAGAGAATAACCTGAAAGATCTTATTAAATTATACGAGTAATAAATAGGCAATAGTCAAACAAGAACCTAACTTTTGGCCCTTATAAGCCTGGCAGGCACAAACAACAAGCAATAACCTACGCAGGCCACCAAAAGTCCTGGCAGGTACAAATCAATCTACATATCTATTCATAACTTTGTAGCCCCGTAAGAAACTGTAGTTATCTTGGCATATTTGGCTCCTGTGTCTACATCTTGAGCCTTCGTGGATCTTGTATTGTATTTGAGCCTTCCTAGTCTCCTTTGAGTATATCTAAGCCTTTTAAGCTCTGTAACTGCACCCCAAGCACATAAGGCTCAAGGGCCTATGATGTGTAATACCCGAAAACCCTAGATCATACTAGAGAGTTGAAATAGAGAAAATAGAAATTTCTGCACCAGGTCTAGTGACAAGTCGTCCAGTGACCCGTCAGAAGCTGCAAGTCATTAAGTGACTCATGGGGAGGGTTCGACTATGGTTGGAAATTTCAGGTTTGGAGTGACAAAGTTGTGAGTGACCCCGCGATTCGTGGGTCAACCATGGTAAAGGTGGTTTGAAGGATGAAGAGAAGCGAGTGTACCTAATGGGTCACCACCTTGAATCTTCGGGTACACCATGAGCTGTGGTGTCCCTCATAGGTGACCCTTAGGGATTGGCAGTGAAGGTAACGAGGGTTGACCACGAGTCATGGTCCAAGCCACGAGTCGTCTAGGCCCTCGTTGGGACTAGCAATGTGTTTTTCTCTGCGAATTTATTAAGGGCTTTTCTGTGATTCCCATGTTTCACAAGGCCCTAAACTACATCATTTTAAGCTCAGAATAGTATGTTTTAAGAAGGGTTAATCCATTTTAAGCCTATTCTAATTCATGCATGCGAGCTTAGAGGTTTTGAAGGTGATCAAGCCCAATTCTTCCAGGTTCTTCCTCAATTCTCATTGGGCAATCAAAGTTGAGAAATCAGATCTCTTCAGGCATGTAACGCTATGAATGGGTGCAATAGTCCACACCCATGCCCAATCCTCTCTCAATTCATGCAAATTCTATTGATGAACCTATAGTTTTTTTTTTTTTTTTTTTTTTTACCTAATATGTGAAATTTCTAAGTATCAATCATGGGTATGATCTGTGTATGTTTTAATTGAGTCTTATATATATATAAAACATAAAAAAAATAAAAATATTTTTAATTTTTTATAAAAAAATTCATGTTTTCAGTTTTATGAATTATGATGCCCATCCATCAAAGTCCATGTTAGAATCTATGAAATATGTGTACAAGCATGTTGAGATGTTTTTGAAGGAAGTATGATTTCAAGCCATGTTTATGTTCTCATGTTTTCATGATTGAGTCTATCAATAAACACCGTGTTTAAGTATTGGGCAGACCCATATGATCAAATAGCCCATATGAGTAGTGTCTATCAGTGACAAAATTCAAGTCAACCTATGCCTGAGAACTACGCGCCAATATAAGGGATGTTAAGATTATTAGGACCTCCCCTACCCCAATGGGCCTTCAACTTGATATCGATATCATGGTAGCATCCTTAAACTTCGCAAAGCTTTGGACGACTCTACCCACTTGGGTGTGATGAACAATTTTGCATTAGGTTCTATCATGGTAATATCGAGTTATAGCCGAAGTCTCATTATTCCTCACTGATTTCAGTATGCATGCTCATCATTCATGATATTATGTTTCCAGTAGGTTTGACCCAATGTTCAGTTTTACTTATGATTATCAGTTTTTTAGCTTTGGGTCATTCAATTCCCAGTTATGATATTTGGTGTCTTCGAGATCATGATTGGAAAATAACATGCAGAGTCCTAATCTTCATAATCTTATCTTGATTACGTTTTACCATGTTCATGATTTATGATTTTACTTAGCGGTTTGCCCACCTTGCATACTCGGTACACATTCCACGCATTGAGCACATACTCTATGTTGTAACATTTCATAATACAGGCTTCCGCAGATATTTAGGCTAAGTCCCGTCATTAGCCAGGTGCAGCTAGAACTTATCAGCGAGTTGGTGAGTCCTCACCTTTCGAGCCTTTCCTTTTAGTTGTATCTAGTACTTTTAGTTTCAAACTTCAGTGAGTTAGTTGGGGTCTTGTCTATCCTTTCGTCAATAGTAAACACCAGACATAGAATGTAATTAGCTTTGGTTTTTTTTAGGTGTATATTTCATTATTATGAGATTATCATACTTTCACCATATTAATTATGTTGATCTTCCATTTATCTATGTTTGAGTTATACATTATATTCATTCTATGCAGAGTGAGCTTGGAGGCCTCTAGAGTTCTTTGTCCCATGTCTTGATCAGGCCCATATTTGGGTCATGACAAACTTGGTATCCGAGCATTAGGTATTGAAGTGTCCTAAGGTGTCTGAAAACCGCATAAAGTAGAGAGTATTTTCATAGGGTGAATCGCGCACACTTATGACTAAGGATACGAAACGTCTAGGAAATGTTCCCCTTTCATGATCTATCGTGCGATGAAGTGTCTCTCTATCCTTCTAACTTTCGTGCTATACGCATTTGCAGAATCATGCCTTCCTGCGAGAGGTAATGGAAGAAGGAACAAAAATGGGAATGACCATGAGAATGGAAATGGAGGTGGGCACCATCAGGCCCCACCAGCCCATGATGAGCATGTACTCCGGCGGAGTTGCCCTGCGAGTTTCAGGGCGACCATTCAGATGTTAGCCTAGGCCTTGACACGGGTCAACGGGCGGTAGCGCATGTCCCTCAGAACGGGAGTACATCGGCAACAAGAGTTAGGAACTATGAAGATAGACCCTCCAAAGTTCTTTGGGTAAAGGTGGATGAGGATCATGAGTTTATCGATAGTCTTGAAGATCACCCTAGATTATAGGGGGGTGACCGGATAGGGAGTGCACAGACCTAGCCTTATATCAGTTGAAAGGGTTGCACACATATAGGTTTAAGCAATGGAAAGATAGGGGGCAGTTGGATTAGGCCTAATGGTTGGGATGAGTTTCGGAACGCTTTTAGGATCGTTTTCCCTTTGTGAGATGAGGGAGATCAAAGCGGTCGAGTTTGTGAATCTAAAGCAAGGGAAGATGAAAGTTCAGGATTATGCCTTGGAGTTCACTCCTATTCTCAAGTATGCACCTGAGATAGTATCAGATCAGAGAGCTCAGTGAGCCGGTTCGCGCATAGGGTAGCAGACTACCTAGTCAAGTTGTCGGACCGCGATGGCTACATCAAAGACTATTATTGACTTTGCTCGGATATTCCTGTACATGCAGCAAATGGAGGCGGTACAGATGATTGAATAGGAGAGAGAGGCCAAGAGGGCCAGGACTAATAACTTCAGATTCTCCCAACAGATACCTAGTGGGCACCGTCAACAGTCCCACCAGAGATCTTTAGCCCCAGCGCCTTCAGCTATGAGTGTGCCATCCAGACCCAGGCACGACCAGAGGGGACGAGCATCAGGATCTAGAGGCCAGAGTAGCAGACCCATAAAGACTAGCCCTCCAGAGTGTAGCAGATGTGGCCGGAGACACGTGGGTCAGTTTTTAGCAGGTTCAGGTGCTTGCTTCGCGTGCGGGAAGCCCGAACATATGCTTAAAGATTGCCTAGCAGCTAGAAAAGGCCATGATAGGGGTCGAGGCCTAGATTTCAATTTAGTGGCTCCACCAGCACGACCAGCTCATTAGGGTGCATCTACTAGTGCGGGTGACGGATAGCGCCAAAACAGATTCTATGCCCTAGCATCCTATTAGGAGCAGGAGGTCTCCCCAGATGTAGTCACTGGTATGTTACGAGTATTCGAACTTGATGTACATGCATTGTTAAATTCAGGGGATATTTTATCTTTTGTGACACCCTATGTTGCTAGTAGTTTCGAAGTTAGTCTCAAAATCTTATCAGAACCCTTCTCAGTCTCTACTCCAGTTGGTGATTCAGTTATAGCTAGATAGGTGTATAGAAATTTTCCTATCATAGTTCTTCAGGAAGTCACCTCAACAGATTTAGTAGAGTTAGCCATGGTCGATTTTGATGTTATCCTCAGCATGAATTGGTTATTTGCATGTAATGCCTCAGCCAATTGTAGCACCCGTGCTATAGAGTTCAGATTTTTGGGTGAGCCAGTCCTAGAATGGAATGGTATTCAATTGTGTCTGTAGGTTGCTTCATTTCCTACCTTAAGGCCAGAAAGATGATTTCTAAGGGTTGCGTGTACCATCTAGTTAGGGTTGAGGGTGCTACATCCAAAACCCCCACTATCCAGTCAGTCCCTGTAGTGTGTGAGTATCCAGAGGTGTTTCCAAATGATTTACCAGGAATTCCTCTTTCGAGAGAAATTGATTTTGGTATTGACCTTCTTCTCGAATACGCAACCTATATCTATTCCTCCTTACAGAATGGCTCCAACTGAGCTAAAGGAATTGAAGGAGTAGTTGAAAGACCTTTTCGACAAGGAATTCATCAGACCTAGCAAATCCCCATGGGGTGCACCAGTTCTCTTTGTCTGGAAGAAGGTTTGTTCTCTTTGTATGTGCATTGATTATCGAAATTGAACAATGTCATCATCAAGAACAGGTACCCTCTTCCCAGGATTGATTATTTGTTTGACCAGCTTTAGGGTGCTAAGTTCTTTTCAAAGATAGATCTCGGATCCAGATAGCCCCAGCTCAGGGTTCGGGAGAGTGACATTCCGAAAATAGCCTTCAGGACTCCATATGGTCATTATGAGTTTGTAGAATGGGTCAGAATCATCTTTGGTGACCGATGTTAAGGCTAGGCAAGACGAGGATCCTATTTTGGTTAAGTTGAAGGAAGTCGTTCACAATTAGAAGGTAGAGGTCTTCTCCAAAGGGGGAGATGGTGTGCTTCGATATCAGGGTCATTTGTGTATTTCAGATGTTGATGATTTGAGAGATTGGATGTTGCACGAGGCTCATGGTTCCAGATACTCTATACTTCCAGGTTCCACTAAGATGTACCATGACCTACAGGAAGTCTATTAGTTGAATGGCATGAAGAAGGACATAGCAAAATTTGTGGCTAAGTGTCCGAATTGTCAACATGTGAAAGTTTAGCATCAAAGACCTAGAGGTATGCTTCAAGATATTATTATCCCTACTTGGAAGTGGGAGGAGATCAACATGGACTTCATCATAGGGTTGTGTTGTACTCGCCGATAGTATGACTCTATTTGGGTGGTTATGGATAGGCTGACTAAGGCAGCTCACTTCTTATTGGTCCAAACCACTGATTCAGTGGAGGATTATGCTATGTTGTATATTTGGGAGTTAGTTCGGTTGCATGGAATACCCTCGTCCATCATATCAGATAGAGGTACTCAGTTTACCTCCTAGTTTTGGAGATCGTTTCAGAAGGGACTTGGTACTCAGGTCAAGCTTAGAATAACATTTTACCCGCAGACAAATGGTCAGGCCGAGCTGGCTATTCATACTCTTGTGGATATGTTGAGAGCGTGTGTGATTGATTTCAAGGGTAGTTGGGATGATCATTTGCCTCTCATACAGTTTGCATATAACAATAACTACCTTACCATCATTCAGATGGCTCCATTTGGGGCTCTTTATAGGCGGAGATGTAGATCGCCTATTGGTTGGTTTGAAGTAGGTGAAGGTGTAGTGATAGGTCCATATTAAGTCCATGAGGCTATGGAGAAGTTCAACTTATAAGGGATAGATTGAAAACAACTTAGAGTCACCAAAAGTCCTATGCGGATGTGAGGAGGGATCTTGAGTTTGAAGTTGATGATTGGGTGTTTCTAAAGGTGTCACCCGTGAAGGGAGTGATGAGATTCAGAAAGAAAGGAAAAGTTAGTCCCCGTTATATTGGCCCATACCATATTCTGAAACGGTTGGAAAAGTAGCATATGAGTTAGAGTAGCCCTTAGAATTAGCTTCAGTCCATCCATTTTTCCATGTATCGCTCTTAAAGAAGCGCTTGGGTGACCCAACTCTAGTTGTTCCGGTGGAGAGTGTAGGTGTGAAGGACAGCCTTAGTTATGAGGAGTTTCCGGTGGAAATACTAGATCTTCAGGTTCATAAACTAAGAAACAAGGAAGTAGCTTCAGTCAAGGTTTTATGGAGTAATCAACATGTTGAGGGAGCCACGTGGGAAGCTGAAGCAGATATGATAGCTAAATACTCACATCTATTCCCTTCCTGCTCAGTTTCATCTTGAGGTATCCGTTTCCTCCTTAGTACTCTATTCAGTTTCATGTTAAACTCATGTGCCCCAGTTTCTTTCATGTCAATGAATGTATGTGTGATTTCAGAATTCAGTTCAGTCATTTAGTTCAATTCGGAGTCAGTCACTCCATCAGGTTTCAGCATGTATGTTCAGTATTTGAGTTTGATGATTGCATTTCTCTGCTTTTCAGTATATTTTCCCACATTCAAGGACAAATGTTCCCAATGAGGAGATATTGTAATACCCCCAAAACCCTAAGATTAGATCGGAACTTGAAATAGAGAAAACATAATTTTTTGCACCAGGTCACAAGACGAGTTGTCCAGTGATTCATGGGGTGCACCATGAGTCATTGAGTGACTCGTGGGGAGGAGCTTCAATTTGGATGAGATTTTGGAGCTTGAGGCTGACCAAGGGTGGGACCATGAGTCATGGACACCACCACGAGTCGTCAGGTATCCATGGTTAAGAGTTGACTGAGGATTTAGTGTTTGGGCAGTGTGTGTAATGACTGGGTCACCATGAGTCGTTGGGTACACCACGAGTCGTGGTGTCCCCCATGGTGACCAGTGTTGAGTTTTTCCAGTGCAGGCAATGAAAGGTGACCATGAGCCGTGGTCAGGGACGACGAGTCGTCTAGTCCCTCGTGCGGACTAGCAGTATGTTTTTCCCTGTGAATTTATTAAGGATTTTTCCATAATTTATAAGTTCCTAAGGCCTAAACTATGTTGTTTTAAGTTCTAAATAGAGTGTTTTAAGAGGGGTAAGTTCATTATAGGCTTATTCCTTCCATGCATGCAAGTTTAGAAGTTCCTAAGGGTGATCAATCCTAAATTCCTCAAGTTCTTCCATAAATTCTCTTCGGGAAATTAAGGAAGTTGTGAAATTAGATCTCCTCAGGTATGTAGGGTTATGAATGGGTGTAATTGTCCACACCATGCCCAATCCCCTCTCATTTCATGAAATTCTAATTGATGAATCTATGGGTTTTTAAGCATGGGTATGATCTAAGCATATTTCTAATGTTGAATTATGATTAATAGGCATATTTTACAATGTTTTCATGTTTTATAAATTATGATGCCCATCCATGAAAGCATGAAAGTTGAGATCTATGAAATATGTATTCAAGTATGATGCGATGTTTATAAAGAAAGTATAATTTCAAATTACCCATGTTTATGTTCATGTTTTCGAATGATCAAGCCTATGTCAAGCATGTTTAAGTATTGGGCAAGCCCGGATGATCAAGTATGTTTCATAATTTATTTAAATTTCATGTTATCAGCTTGCCACATGGATTTTGGAGTCTATACTCCTACTATTTTCAACTTGTGGTATGGTTTGAGCCAAAGCTCCTCATGTTATGATTTTAGATTTATCTATGTATGTTATGAGTCAGCTTCATCACTAGACGATGGTTCAGCTTCATTGAAAAACGATGGAGAGCATATGCATGTTTTTGGGAGTAGTGTCTAGCACCAAGTAGGCTAAGGGTCAGTCAACCCTATGCCTCAGAACTATGCGCCAATGTAGGTATGTTCAGATTATTTGGGACCTCCCTTGTGAGCTTCCCTGCCCCAAGGGGCCTTCATCTTGATTTCGATATCATGATAGCATCCTTAGCCCTGACAAAGCTTTGAACAACTCTGCCCAGTTGAGTGTGATAGCCGGGACCACGTAAGGTCTATCATAGTAATGTCGGTTATATGACGAGTCTCCCATTGTTCCTCATGATTTTAGTTATGCATGTCCATCAGTTATGATATTATGTTTCAGCAGGTTTGGCCCAATGTTTAGTTTTACTTATGATTATCAGTTTTCAGCTTTGGGTCATTCGATTTAGTTATGATGTTCAGTTATGTTCAGATCATGATTTTAGAGAATAGCATGCAAGCCCTCCTCGTAGAATCTTATCTTGATTTTGTTTTATATTATGCATGATTTATGATTTTACTTACTTCACGATTTTACTTACCTTGCATACTCGGTACATTCCACGTACTGACCGCATACTCTATGCTGTATCGTTTCATGATACAGACTTGGATATTCAGGCTCAGCTTCGTCATTAGCTAGACCTGCAGCTTGAGCACTTATTAGCCAGGGTTGGTGAGTCCTCATCTTTCGAGGACCCTTCTTTTAGTTGTATCTATTACTTTCAGTTTCAGACTTTAGTGAGTTAGTTGGGGTCTTTTCCCATCAACTCGTCAGCAGTAGAGGCTTTTCAGACATAGAATGTATTCAGCTTCGGTTTTGAGTAATATACTCTAATGATATGAGATTGTTAGACTTCTGCTATATTAATTAAGTTTATCATCCACTTTAATATGATTGAGTTAGATAATATGTTCATTTCATGGGTCGACTTGGAGCCTTTCGAGATTCTTTGTCCCGTGTCTCGATCCGAGTCTATGTTTGGGTCGTGACAAATATACAGTCATTAGAAAATGGAGTAGAGGAGGAAGAATAGGGTAAAAAGGGGAGAAATCATAGATAAGGAGGAGAAGGGCAAGGAACATGGCAGCAGAATAAAAATCATAGGTAGACAAGGAAGGAAAAGGAGATATTACAGAGGTGGAGAATGTTATGTCATATCCACATAGAACAACAAGTTCAGGAGAAGAGTAGGTTAATAATAAGGAGAGGGTAATAATTCTTCATAGTATGGAAGAGGAAATACTATTAGCAGTCTTGAATACAGATGTAACAAGTGATGAAGTAGATTACAACAAGAATGAGAAACAATTGGTTACTTCGCCAAACAGAGCAGAACATAATAAGATGATAGAGGTTTATAAAAGGACATCTCCAATGAAATATTTACATGAAATTATGTCTCATAACTTCATGGAGGAGGAAGATGTCAGCAACAAGGAGAATGAGACAGGACCTGGGAAGGAGATAGATCATGATGAATCTCTAAGGTAGAATTTCCAATAAATTACACAGCAGGCAGGTGTATCACCAAAGGCTTTAACAAAAGAAGAAAAAAAGGGAGGAAACAAAATTTCAGTGAGATACAACAACCTACTAGAGTTGTTTCAAAGAGGACTGTTAACAAATCTAATACTACAATATGATGATTAAAGCTTTCATATGGAATATTAGATCTGTTAAGACTCAACAATCTTTTCACAAACTTCAAATGTTACATAGAAATAATCAATTTACACTAATTTCCCTAATGGAACCATTCAGCAAGCCAATCATATTAAAAAATACAGAAGAATGTTAGGAATGCAACAAGCAGAAGTCAATTATAATGAGTAGATATAGTTCTTTATGAATGAGAATGTGGATTTAGAAGTTATGATGGATGCTAAACAACAAATAATACTAAGGTTATTTCTATAAGAGAAGAGTCTGCACATAATAACTACACTAATTTATGCAAAACATAATGTTG